>KE156269.1:0-12215 GCA_000411055.1 Leavenworthia alabamica
CGGGGGCCCTAGGCGAGTGCTTCATTCTCCTGTGCTCAGATACGGCCATGAACCTCCCCTGTCATTCGTTTTGAAGCTCATTTAACAAATAATTTTGAGTTGGAACAAGCTCTTGAGGAAAGAGATTTGATGTTGACACAGTATAAATAATCATGTCCATTGTTTAGGGATGAATGATGTATGAAGGTGATGATGCGCCATTCATGAGATGAGTGATCATGATGTGTGATTACCTTCTCTAACCTTTGTACTTGTTTGACAGTGATCAATAAAGAAGTTTGGTGTTTTGATCTTAACAGTCGGTAATGCTGAAAGATTTTTTATTGTTGTTATAACAATTATTGTGCTGGCATTTACACAATATTATTCCAAGGTTTAGTTTTGCTGATTTAAATCGAGTTTGGATTATGGATGAAGTGGAAGAGAAGTATAGAGTGAAGGATTCTGTTAGGACTAATGCTTAGGTAAATAGTAAGAAGGTTGTTTAGATAATGTTAAGACATAAGAATATAAAGTTGAAGATACTGTAGTAAGGCCTTAATTTAAGAGTCAGAAGACAGAAAAAAATATAAGTTTGCAAATTCTTAACCAATATCAAACTCCATAAGACTTTCAATACATTTATTGAAAAAAAAGTAAGAGACAACAAACCAATGTGGGGGTGAAGTCTCTCTCTAGGGGATTACTTACTGCTGGGCACATTGCACCCTCTGAGCACCACCATGTTGTTCATCATCATCGTCATCATCATCATATGCCTCTCTTTGCCCTTGTGCCTTCCTCCTCATCTCATCTTCAATGTTGACATCGTGCAGTGTAGCCTCTTCGCATTCATCTATCTCCATGTCGCTCAACTGAGCTGTTGAAGGTTTAGGCAGAACAGCTTCTAGTGCTTTTGTCTGCTCATTGCTGAGAGAATCTGGGAAGTCTACTGTGAAGTGGATGTAGAGCTTGCCCTTCATGAATGGCCTCTGGTATATTGGCATCCCTTCATCGCTTATCGCCTTGTATGAATCTGTCACAAACATATCAAGGTGAGTGAATCATGTTCCAATCAGAAAAAGATAACAGTGGAACCAAAGTAGTAGAATGTTTCTGAACACGTACCAGGTTTCACAACCTCCCCAGGATTAGATTTGATGAGAAGGTTTCTGCCATCCAAGTGAGTCAGGACGAATTGGAAGCCGCAGAGAGCTTCGGTTAGAGAAATCGTGTGCTCCACGAAAAGGTCTTCTCCCTTTCTCTTGAACTTTGGATGGTCTTTCTGCTGAAGGACAAACACTATATCTCCAGTGACGGTATCAGGCTGCTCCAACACAAGAACATATAAAAACAAAATAAAGGTTATAGTCAGGAGAATGAAAAAAACATGGTAGTAGTCAAAGCTAGAATAAAGGTCCGAGGGTACAAACCGCTTCATCGGCTTGCCCTTCGAATGTGATCTTTTGATTGTGTTGCATTCCCTTCTCCACATTCACTTCAAGCACCTTCTTCTCAGGAATCACCTTATCTCCTTTACATTGAGGACACCTGTCCTTATCATTGATGGTCTCACCCGTACCTTTGCATTCATTACAAGCATGCTGCATTTGCTGGATCATACCAGGGCCAAGCTGCCTAATTGTCACCTTCATACCTGTACCTTGACACCCACCACATTTCAAGGATGCTCCAGATTTTGATCCCTTTCTATAATAACAAACCAAAACAACAAATTAAGAAACCCTTCTAGCATCAACCCATTGCACACACACACACAGAGCGATCAAATAACTACGTATAATGTACTAACCCATTACACTTTGAGCAAAGGGCATTCCTAGAAAGTGAAAGCTTCTTCGTTGTTCCAAGGTAAACATCTTCAAGAGAAACCTTCAAGGGATGAACAACATCTTCACCTCGCCTCTGCCGCCTTCCCCGGCTGCTCCCACCTCCTATTCAAAAACAAAAATATTCAGTTGTAATAATTAAACAGAGTAGACAAATATCTAAAGAGAGACTCAGTCACCTCCAAATGGGCTTCCACCAAAGAAAGATGAGAAAATATCAAATGGATCATGACCACCTCCTCCACCACCCATTCCTTCTTTGAGTGCATCTTCTCCATATGTATCATATATCTCACGCTTCTCCGGATCACTAAGAACTTCATAAGCTTGAGCTAACTCTTTGAACTACAATGAATTAATATCACAATTAACACAAACAAATTCGTAAACTCCAGAACTTTACAAAGCAACTATATAAATTCCTCTTAACCTTTCAGATCGGATCAAAATTTGAGATTATAAAGCTAATAAAGACCTCAATCGATCGTATAATTCACAATCTAACTAAAAAACCTAAATTGATACAGATCGAATTTGAATTAAGAAAGAGATCTAAGTATAAAAATGAAACCTTTTCCGGATCTCCACCCTTATCAGGATGATTCTTAATAGCGGCTTTTTTGTAAGCTTTCTTAAGATCTTCAGGAGATGCGCTTTTAGGAACACCTAAGATCTCATAGAACTTAGTGTTGTCGCTCTTCTTTGACGGTCCTCGGCCAAACATCTTATCGCCGTTCTTAAGAAAAACTTAGAAATCAGAGATAGAGAGAGAGAGAAGAGTCTCTCTTTCGTTGGCGGAGACGAAGAAGAAGAAGATGTGTATGGTGGCTGCTGTGTTCTGTGAAAAGTCTCTCTCTCTTATGAAAGCCTAATTTGCATTTGCTTTTGTTTGAGGTTTTGTGGAGTGGAACTCTCTAGAACGTTTTATTACTTTTTTTTTCTTTTTTTTAAAAACTATTTTTACTTTTCTTTTTTAGCACGAAAAGACTATATTTTTATTAATAAAAATTATATATTTTAACTAATAATAATAACAAAAATATATTAAATAATGAAAAATTATACCGAACAATTTAAAAATATTAATCAATAAAAATAAGAACAATATAAAATATGAAATAAAACATAATGTATGATATATTTTCAAACACATTTTCCTAAATATTTATTAATTTTTAATAAATAACTTATTTCATAATAAATATAAGCAACAATTAAAATTAATGTTATTTTTAACCAATTAAAATTAATATCATTAATAAGATATACAATTTTATAAATATTACATTACATTGTAATTTAAAAAAAGTTATTATGTTGTTAGCAATTGCCTAAATTGTCTCTAAATAAAAGAAATTTCCATGAATAAACAAAATTTTGACAAAAAATAAATAATGAGTCTATTAGAGAACGAAAATAATTGAGTGATAGAGAAAAAGGATTTGATGATGGTGGCGGTAAATGATTTCAAAGAGTTATTTAATTAATTAACACCAAATAATTTTGATGAGGTCACATAAGAGATGCACTAATGACCCTAACATCAGACAAAGAAAATAAAAATGGTCTTTTTTTTTAATGAATTCAAACAAAACTCGAGGACCGGAGGGTTTATTTTATCAAGTATTTTCGAACATTATTAAAAGAAATTTAATTCATCTGGTCAACGATTTTTATACACAGGCTCTTTTGACCAAAAGCTGAATTTGATTAATATTTAACAAAGAAGGACATACCATACACAATAGTAAATTTTAGATCCATTAGTTTGTGTAATGTTGATAGTTTGTGTAATGTTAAATCGATTGGGCAGATAAATCCTCATAGAGGTTTATGGCAAAAAGATCCTATATCACTTTATTTATTTATAATTTATATTGAAGTTCTCATTGCAAATATTAAAAAAGTAGAAAAGATAAAAATTTATAGAACTAAAGATAACTCGAGATTGTCCACCGATAACACATCTATTATTTGCGGACGGTAATCTTTTTTTTTTGCAGAGTCGGAAAACATGAGTGTTTGGTTATCCTGAACCTACTGAAACAATACAAATGGGCTTAAAGAAACCAAATTTATTTTGAGAAATCATCAATTCAATTCGATAGGACACCAAGAAAGAGATGCATGGAACTTGAGACATAACATCGGTAGGGGATATGAGATCATATTTAAGATTATCGGAAAGTCTAAGAGGTAGTAAGACAAAAATCTTTAATTTTGCATCAACTCTTCCTACATGTATTATGTCAACTCTTCGTCTACCAAAGACAATCACTTCAAAGCTATCAAGTGTCCTGACCAAGTATTGGTGGAACCAAATTGGATAGATCGAAGATTACACTAGTGTGCCAAGGAGAAGCTGTGTAAACCCAAAGTACAAGGAAGAATTGGATTTAGAGTTATAGTGGATTTTAACACATTTTTATTAGCAAAACAATTATTGTGATCAATATATTATACTTTTTATTATAAGGAGAAGTTTTTTATAAGGAGAACTTTTTTATTTCATTGCTACTGCAACTGAATCTTCGAAAAATCTAGTAAAAAATTTGTTCTTTGAGAAAAAATGATTACCACTTTATCTTAAATCATTGTATGAAAGAATTTTAAACTATAACTGAATTTTGTATCTCACTGTAACCATATTTACATTTTTTAAATTGACTTATTTATTTATATTTTATAAAAAAGATAAATCCAAAGGAAAAAGATATAATTGTCTCTAATTCATATAGAAAGCAAAATATAATTGATGTTTATGTAACCAAGTTGATTTTCCTCTATGGCAAAATTTGATCAATAGCCTTGACCCTTGTTGACAGTCTGGTACCCACCCGAGGAGTTCACTTGATGCCATACTCGAAGTTGTACAATACTTTTATAGAAAAATATTTTCATGTCTAAATTGCAGTTCAATATATGTGCGTCATTAATTTTCAACAACACTTTTACCGTGAATTCAGAATTTTATGGTTATACGAGAAATTTTGAGTAGAAACTTAAAATAGGTAGTCGCAAACTCAACCACCAACTTATTAATAAACATTTATTATTAAATATATAAAAGATATTATAAATGATTAAGAAGTCCATGGAACACATTGAGGTTGGCCTCCATCGCGTCTATCACGACAAGGAGTTAGTTCATAAATGCTCCAAATACATTCGCTGCAGACTCCAATTTTACTTTTTGGATTGTCATCTCTATCTGCTCTAAATATATCAAATGTTGCTATATTATTTGGCCACTCAAAACTGCAAGTGTACACGGTCGTTTTACGCAAATTGACACGAAACCTGAAATCAAAACTATCTCCAGGGTTGAGTCTTACTACTCCTAAATCAATTCCTTTGTTCCTACAGTGCACAATCATTGTTGGACGTGTGATCAATCTGTTAATAATCACTACATGTTTAGGAGCGAATGGTAATAATCCATTGGTGGATGCATTATTTCCAAATGATGATGATAGATTGAGAATAAAGATGAATAGTATTAGTATGAAAATAGAATTTGTATGTGATGAGTAAGTCATGAGTTTGTTTTTGGGTAAAGGTTGATGAGATTATATTTTCTTTTGTCTGAGAATAAGAGATTTATAGATGACAAAATATTTATTTTCTTCTTTTTTAGTAAATATCTTCTAGAATAAAGAGTGAACATATTTGGCTTGTAACATATAACAATTAATTGACATGTGGAAACATATTACTGTATAAATTTATATTTACTGGATTCTAAATCATTTTGTTTTTATTTGGCAACAAGATGGTCAGATTTGTTGATTTTCACTATTGTCAACTTTAAGTCTCTGGTTTTCATTAACTACATGCAATTAAAATCAGAATTCAGTTGAGTCAAAGATATACACTACAAAAAAAAAGATTATATTGTATCACTTAAATTACATCAAAAATTTAAATGCTACTAATTTGCATTACTTATAAATAATTGATACAAAAATTATAATTTAACATCAATTGTTATAATTGATGTTATTGTTATTTTATGTGACATCAATTTATTAAAACTTATGCAAATCTAGATGGAAAATTGTATCACTTTTACATATTAATAAAAAATATAAATTTATATCATTTAAATTATTTGCATCACCACAATTAAAATCATTTATTCAAGTGATGTAATTATTTTTTGCATCATTTAAGTAATACCAAAATAGAAAATAAATGATGTAAAATGGTAGTTCTTTTGTAGTGATATAACAATGGAACTAATTATATACCTTCTACATTTTTTTTTCGGGACCTCCTACATTGTTATTTGTAACATTTACACAAAAAAAGAAAAAAAAATAACATATACATAATATATTTTTATCCAACATTAACTATTTTCTGCAAAAATCAGAATTAATTGATTAAATAAATACTACGACTTAGATATATTTACTGACAGTTAAAGAACACATAAACATATTATTTTATATAAAGTACAGATTAAATTCCACCAATGAATTTAGTCAAATAGAATTCAAACATAAATTAAAGTTAATAAATGTGTTAATCCCACTAACATTTAAAATAATTATATAGGTATTGGTAATTTCTTATATTTTTACTGTAGTCAAACCATATTTCAGGGAATGTTTTAGAAATATACATTTTCACCTAAACAAACAATGAGTTTATGGCTGACTACTGTGCACATGGAAAGTTAAATATTTTCATCACTTTGATAAAGCTTTTAGCATCGATATTCTGTTACCAGTTAAAATGTATAATAAAACTCCTAATAAAAAATTGATTGTTTGTATTAAAAAATTTAAAATATTATTTGAATGGTGAAAAATAAATAGAAAACTTATAGGATGTAAATATATAAAACAATTATAGATAAAAAATTGCTTAAAAATATAAACAGTTTTGGTTATAAATATTTGAAAATATATATTACCTTCTAGAGTTGATAAAACACCCAAACCCAGTTCTCTACACTCAAAACCGCTAATTTTTAAAAAATTTGTTACTTAACCGATAATTTCATACTTATCAGTTGTAAAATTCAGATTAACTTATTTTTTTTGTTCAACTGAAATCTTCATTAAAAACTAAGTTGTTACATGATAGAGTTGCTTAGACGGACATATCCGAATAGCATTCATTATAATTAGAGAGATTAGACATACATAANCCAAATAGCCATAAGCTTGAATTGGCTGGAATAAAGCTAACTTGCAGAACGATAGCGTCGTTTGGTAATAGAAGAAGCTATAACAGCAGGTTGAATCGGGACTGTCAGCAGATGAGAACCACCAATAAGGAACCGCTAATGGGTTAAAGTGAGTTATTCCTACCATAGGAGTTCCCAAATCTCTTGTTGGTGGTGAAGTGCAACAGGGTTCATAGCGCAAAGGACATATCCAATATAGAGCTTCTTCTATGAATTGCAAACAATACGACGGCGGTAGATGGTGTAGAAGTGCACCGGCCAAAAGGATCTCCACATTACTAAGATTCAATAGTTCATCAAAGGTGAAATCGCTTCTACGATTTAAACCTTTGAGAGAAAACAGATACAGTTCTTGTAGAATCGAGCAGCAAGAAATATCATACCTGGACCATAAATAAAATGAAAATGGGTCCAACCAGAATCGGATTTGGGCATTTACTGAACTGGGCCAGACTAATAAACTTATTCTGTTCACACTTCTGGGCTTAGGGCAAACCTGGTGTCTAGTAAAAGTTGGGCCGTTTTCTTGTAAATCACACCATAAGTAAACTCTTATTGGGCCTTCTAGAATCCTCCCAAAAGCCAGGAACCCTAGATTTCGTGGTGGAAAGATGGAGGTGGCATCCAGCGGCCGCCGCAAGCAGAGGAAGCTTGGAGAGTTGATATCAATTCGGTAGATGACGGAGTCTGGATTTGTTTCATGAAATATACCGTCATTGGACACAAACGAAAAGCTCGGTTGAATATCTAAACTCCTCCAGATCCATGAGATATGAGGAGATTTGGATGAATATAAGNAGATATGAGGAGATTTGGATGAATATAAGGCGATTTGATTTGGATTTGAATAGCTCTGTACATCGTCATCACTCTCGGGAAAAGTTGGGCCAAAGAGCCAGATCTGTTCGGGAGAGAGTGATCTTTGAAGTTCTCCGGTAGATCTCGAGCTTCCATCACCAGTTGATGCCTCGGTGGTAACAGTTCGCCTTTTCTCTTCAGAAAGAGAAGAGGTGATTGATATGTCGAGAAGACCATTATTCATTACTATACTAAGAAAGCAAAGAAGAAAGTAAACGAAAAGGACACAAAAGCTCTTCCGACGCCGGCTCGTCATGAGTTGCCGGCGTCGGTGAAGAAGGAAAACAATAGGTTTGAGAAAACTTAGGGAATCGTGTCTGGGAGCGTCTCTCTTCTCAAGAGTAAATGTTATTAGTAGTTAGATTAACTTATTTAAACCAAATACTAAGTCCCATAAAAAACTCCAATAAATAATAAAGTCAAACCTATCACCAATCATTGAAATTTTAAATTTACCTAAACACATCTAGATTCTCAAAACAACTCAAAAATAAACAACAACAAACATGACACCGGTATACCATCATCTCGTAGCTGCAGTCCCACGAGCTCACACTCAGAATTCCCCTTTTCCTTTATCTGCGCACACGAAATGGCGCTATCAATATATAAAATATACTGAGTGGGCAATCCTCCCATCTACGGGTCTTTGTAGACAAAAGTGATTGATTCTTAATTCTATTAACTATATGTTCTCAATTCTCAAAATAGTATTTCTCAGATTCTCAATTCTCGTTTAATTTCTCAAATTATGTTATAACTGGTTTGAACCCGTTACGCCCAGTTATCAACATTTTCTCAATATGTGATGAACAGCTTTTAACTCGTTACACCCAAACATCACATTTTACTCAAATACCGATTTTTATTCGTTACTTCCGGTTTTCATCTAATCAGACGGTTTTTTACTTGTTACTTCCAATTTTCATCTAGTCAGACTGTTTTTTTACTCGTTACGCCCGCTGACTTAGAACTAAATCTCAAATTTATGTTTTACTCAATTTGTTTTCTCCATTTTACTCAATTAACTCATTACTCAATTTTTACTCAAATTTTAACCCTTTATTAAACCACACCGGTTTAATTAAATTACTTAAACAGCACACAAACTCAAACTCATCAAATCACGTTTATGCACGCACCTTACTCTCTGAAGGTGTGTAAAAAGACCAAAACTACCCTTTCAATCGATTTGCTATGTCAAACGTGTTTTGTACCACGGCATATATGTTCTATCTGTATCATATTCATGTGTAAACTTCACTTTTTTTCTTTTGAGCCACACTTAGAATCTGTCTTTCTCTCTTTGAAGGTAGCCACAAAAATTGTAACAAAAACTAGGGTTTCTTTGATTTTTCTTAAGTTTAGGGTTTGTGTTTTGTTTCTGAATTGTTAAGTGATAACCCTAATCACGTAAACTCTGGGCTTTTAGGCCCGAAATCCTTATAAGACAAAATTAAAACCCTAAGGTTAAAAACCCAATTATCTGATCACTTAAATACCTTTTGGGGTTTTGGTCTAATTTTTAATTGATCACTTAAATAATTAAAACATGTAGGGTTTTCCAAGCCCATATTCTTTTAATTGTTAATTTAACTCTTTTTGAGTTTTTAAAACTCAACTCCTTAAATCAATTAATAATTAAAAGTCTGTAGGGTTTTCCAAGCCCAACTCTTTTTAATTATTTAATTAATTCTTTTGTGTTTACAGACCCAATCACACAAATTCATAGCAACAAAATTCAACTCCGCACAACTCATCAATCTCGACATCTCAGAAGCTTTGAAAAATATTTCTCGGTAAAACTCGGTTCTCTGGTCGGTCCAAATACTATGGTTCGATTTATTCTGTTCAATATCATAGTAAACCGAGCTGGCCATGATTGATAAAACATTTCATTAAAGCAAACTTGACAAACCATAATCCTAACCGGTTTTGTGATCCTAAACCAGATCACAGATGTTACAACATACAAAGTGTGAACGTGAAATCATGGAAAGAATGAGGAGATGGGGTGGCTAGAGTATTTTGATGGTTTAGTGTATTTATGTTGTTCTATGTGATGCTTAGGGTGATAGTAGTTACTTGTATTGAGACTGGTTTATTAGCTTTTATTAATAAAGTACGGTTTTGGATAAATGCATGTTGTTGAGTTCTTTTGAATATGAGATTACTAGAACTGTTGTTAGGTTTATTTAAAAAAATGGGCATGATTGTTTCAATTTGGTATCAGAGCAGAGTTGGTTCTAGGATGTTAGAATTATGCTGTTAGAACTAGTGGATTGTTTCATGAACTCTAGCACCATCTTCTCCGAACCTTTAAATAGAATTCACAGTATGTTTTCTGCCTTTAGATACTACTGTTGTCGGTTGTTCTTTAGCATGTTAGGGATTGTAAATGCAAATGGTTAATAGAGGTATCAGAGGACGTGGCAGATCACGTGGACGTGGATGTGGACATCGCATTCAGAGAGCCGCTAGGGCTCCATCAGTTGAGAAAAGTGTTTCTGAAAGTTTTACTGTGGAGCAGCTATCTGGGGAGGATCAGGTTGAGACGGATGAGGTAGCCGGTGTTGGGGTTTGTGTGGCCGCTAGTGTAGCAGAAGTTGCTGGTGGAGCAGCGGGTGTTGCTGGTGTGGCAGCAGGTGTAACGGGTGGTGTACTGCATCTGGATGTGAGATCCTCATGTTATTGGAGGCACTTGTAGCACAAACACAGGGTGTGGCACAAGTTCCAGCTCCAGTAGTACCACCTGTAGAGGTTGTGCAGCCGAGAGTAGAAGTTGCTAATGAACTTCCATCTTATCTCAGGATGATGGAGTAGATGGAGTGGATTGGTGTGGCGTACTTTTCATCAACAAGTCAGTCTCTCTTTGGGCATTCTTCCCAAATCTTGATCCAACCTGCGGTCATTCGGGCGCACTATGCCTGCTTGGTCGGGCGGCTCAGAAGAAGACTCTATTTTCTGTTGCACACCCGATCGAGGCCCCCTACAGAAGAAGGAAAACTTCTCCTTTTACTCCAAATTTTCACTTGGTCGATCTCGTCACGAAAATTGATTCTTACATCTTCATTTTCCAACCACGGATGTTACACCATTGGTCTAATTTAATTTGGTATTTTTTATAAAATGATATATTTAACTATATAAATAGTAATATATTATTTAATCAATTAAATTCTTGTTTTGGCAAAAAATAGTTAATGTTGAATAATAAGTAGAATATATGTTATATTTCTCTCTTTTTGTTTTTGTAGATGTTACAAATAAAATTATATGAGGTAATATAATTATGATAATGGTTACATATTCTTGTATTAATTGAATTCTGTTTTTAGTTGATTGTAATTTGGAAAACAGTACTTAAAGGTGACAAAAGTGGAAATAAACAAAGCTAAAAATCTTGCTGCCAAATAAAAATAAAAATAATTTTAAATCCAGTAAATATAAATATACATTAATATGCTTTCAATTATCAATTAATTGTTATACGTTACAAACTAAATATTTTGTCTTTATTTTCAAAAGATATTTACTAAAAAAAGTAAAAAGAAATATTTTGGCATCTATAAATCTCTCATTCTCAAACAAAATAAAATATTCTCATAATCCTTTAGCCAAAAACAAACTCATGACTTCCTCAGCACATACCAATTTTACTTTCATACTAATCTTATTCATCTTTATCCTCAATGTGTCATCATCTGTTGCAAATAATGCATCCACCGATGGATTGTTACCATTTGATTTCTCTTTTATTGATTTCAGTAATAAATGTTTCTTAATAATAATTGTTGGTTGAGTTTGCAATAAGTATTTTAAGTTTTCAGTGTGCTAGTAAAAAAAGAGTTCTTATATAACCCTAAATTTATGAATTCACTGTAAAATCGTGTTTTACAACTTCGAGTATGGCACCAAGTGGACTACTCGGGTGGATACCAGACTTGCAACAAGGGTCGAGGCAATGGATCTAATTTCACGTACAGGATAATCAATTTTGTTTCTTAAACAAGCATTATATTTAGCTTTCTAGATGAATTTGAGATTACTAAATGTTTTTGTTCTATATTAGTTAAAAAAATATGAACAATACAAATGAATTTAAAAAGTATCAATATGTTAACACAGATTATAAAATTGAGTAACAGTCTTAAATTCTTTCATATAAAGATTTAAGATAAAAATGTAATAAAACATATAAAGATTAGTGGTAAAATAGTTGTGATGCATCTAATTGTTGTGGAAGAATGATGTATAGCATAAGCTACTCTTAGGATGAACATCAAAGAAAGTCACGCAACTAAGTTATGAGAATATCATAATACTAATTA
>KE156269.1:19578-32912 GCA_000411055.1 Leavenworthia alabamica
TTAGGTAATAATTTTATAGTTAGAAAAAAATTAGGTATAATTAAGTGAATAATTATTGTATATAAATATATTCAATAGCAAAATTAGTAAATAAATATTAAACTAAAGGTTTATTTTTTTTTAACATTTCGGAAATAATATATAGATTAAAGCATTTATAGGCAAAATGAAAATTTCTCAATTAAAGTAAATTTTCTCAATTAAAATTTTAATTTTTGTTGTTATTACCAAGGGTCCCACAAAAATTTAAACAAATATGAAAAATCAAATAGGTTCTTTCTACACAATATATTACAACAAAAGCAAACCAGACTCTACTACTGTGAAAGTCCATAACAATGAATGAACCAAATCAACATACAACAAACATGAAAATGAAATACACGAATACACAAGAATCTCATCACAACAAATCGAAACCAAATACAATCTCTCAAGGCTCCACAACATTAGGATCTAGCCCTCTTGCCTTCCTTGTCTTTCCCACAAACAGATCCTTAGATTTAATCAAACCAGGTACACAACCCGAGACTGTCAAGAATGGGAACTGAGCCACTGAGTCCTTTCTTCCTAATGATATTATGGCAATGTCTGGACCAGGTTTGTAAGTGGACATCTTATTCGCGTTCCCACCAGACATCAACAGCTTTATGTTCTTTGTAGCCACAGAGGCATGTTTCTCCGCAATGTAGCCTTGTTTCATCTCCTGTCATAGAAATCATATATAAGAACTACAAGAAAATAAACCAATATTATTAAAACTTTCAGATATCACGGACTTACCGGGACATCAGTAATATCTCCAACCGCGAATATATTCTTGCGACCTTTAACTCTCAAGTACTCATCAACCATTAGCCTTCCTTTACCATCCAAATTATCTTTCAAAACAGTTCCTTTTAACCATTCTGAAGACAAAGGCTTTCCGATACAGAGGAAATGACAATCTGCGTGTACTGTTTCTCCTCCTGATGTTCTGTATGTTTTATTACCATCCGAAGCTGAACTCAAATCCACTCTTTGGTTCAATATCACTTCAACCTTCTTTGATTTCATCCAGTCAAATGCCTTGTCTGCAGCTTTTTGACCAACAAATTCCAACAATCTCGGTCCATTGTGTACTATAGTAACCTTCTTCTCTGGGAAATCAACAGCTATCTCTGCAGCAAGCTCAACACCTGATGGACCTCCACCAACAATCAGAATCGATTCAGATGACTTTATCTTCTCATATTCTGCAATCAAAAAGTTCATGTGCAAGAAATAAATTACCAAAAAATCTATGCCCAGATTCTCAAATCCTACTTAGGTATCAATTAGCTATATTTACACAAAAAAGCTCAATATATAAACCTAAGCTATATTCTTCACACTCAATGCACCTTTCAAGAGATCAAAATATGATAACTAGACTTGTGTTGGTGATAAAAGTTAGCATAGGATCGGCTACTCAAGACTCATAACAATCAACAGAGTAATGCTTCTCAAATCCAACTTAAATATCAAAGCAAGGCCAAACCATGTCCTAGCTTATTTACACACACAAACTCAATATCGAAGCTATATTCTTCACCACCAATGCTCCTTTCAAGAGATCAAAGTATGATAACTAGACTCGTATTGGTGATAATAGTTAGCATAGGATCGGCTACTCAAGACTCATAACATTCAACAAAGTAATATTAAAAAAGCCAGACCATGTTCTAGCTCATTTACACACAAACACAAACTCAATATCTAAGCTATATTGAGATAACTTCTTCTCGTACCCGCTTGGTATTGAGACAATTTCTCGTGTCTTGTTTTAGGAATGAGATCATTGTGACCTGTAGCAATTACAAGATAATCATATCCAAAGACAAGTCCATCAGCTGTTGATACATCTGTATCTGTGATATTAACAGCTGGAGAAGTCACAATACGACCATTTTGTAAATATTTCTTGTGGTTAATTACAGATCTTTCAGCGAAAGATGGTTCCACCATTGATCTTAAGCTTGCCCATGTTATCTCAAAGTACTCTTTTCTGTAATCAAATACCAACATTATTAACTCATCAATGAAACAATCTGATTAATACAAATTTGAAACAATCTGTGTGATCATAAAGTTCTGAACACAATGATGTTTAAGAACTAATAATATGTTAAAAGGAAAGCTTACGGATCGATGAGGGTGAGATCTGAATCGAACTGAAGAATTTTAGAGGCAAGAGAACCGGCGACTCCGCTGCCGATTACAACAACTCTCCGTCCCTTTCCTGATTCCATTTCTTCGCGTTACAGATGAAAGAATTGGATTCAAAAGTTTTTCGATTATTCTATAATTAAGTTTCAGAGATATCAGCTTAATTGAACATACTTATACCGCTGTAGGAAAAGTTGTCGTTCCCGAGAAAAAATAAAACTTAATTGTGTTATTAACGTGTTGAGTGACGTCAGAAGCGACGTCGGCTTTTCTCATCAACGTGCTATCAGGTACACCGACTTTTTTATTTTCTATTTTAAATTTAGAGAAAATAACTGAAATAATTAATTGCTAGTTTAGCAAAGATTAATATTAAATTATTTTTTCAATATTACCTTTCTATTCTTTTAATTATAACTATGTGTAAAAAAGAAAAATTACAAAATTATTATTAATGAAAAATGGCACATCAGCAGATAATTCAGGTAAAAACATTTTAAAAAAATTTGATTTTTTCTTTACAAAGTGTATTTCACTATAAAAAAAAATTTGTAATTGAAGTTAGGTTAGATTTGTATGAATGACAGATTTTTTAACCGTAGATTTTATTTATTATCGCAGAATTTTTATCGTAGCTGTGCCAGATATTACCACGGATTTTTTTTCAACCGTAGATTTGTTTTTAATTCTGCAGATTTTTTGTTTTGCAGATTTTTTATATTGGTGAAAGTTATTGAAGATTTTTAATTTAACCGGAGATTTTTTATTTTATCGCAGATTTATTTTTATTTTTTGCTGATTTTGATAACAATAATCGCAGATTTGTTGAATTTGCCCATATTTTTTCTCTAATCATGAAAGATTAATTACTAGACTAACAATATATTTTTTAGTAATCACGGAAAATATTGACTGACAGATTTTTTAATTTAGAAAAGATATATTTTTAAATTACTGCAGATTTTTATAGTACTGTCAGTGTCAACAAATTTTTTTACTAGAATAACTCTTTAGTTACCACAGATTTTTTTAGACCATCGCATATGTTTTAATTGGAGAATTTATTTTTACATTATCGCAGATAATTTTTTTAAAAGCCCAATGCGCTCCAAGATATTATTTGGAGTAAAATTTTACAAAAGTTCTAACCATAATCGTAAATTATAGGTTTTTAGAGCAGCTATCCTCACTAGTAAGTGTATTGCTAGTTGCTCCATATACTGTTTTGTCCTTGATATTTTTGTTGGTATTTACAAACCGATAGTAAATGTATTATTAATTGCTTTTGTGTGTTGAGTTTATGGTGAAAAGTTTTCAACTTAAATGATATTGTGGGATGTTTTATTCGCCAAACTGAATCTTCATTCCTTTACATAGAGCTTCATATATGTACCATGAGAAATTAACACTGGTACAAACAAATCTTATGTACAAATGTAATAGTGTAGTTATGTCGAGTATTGTCTCACATAACGTGTAATTAAAACCAAAGATAACTTTTTATATAAATCATTACAAAGTTTCACATAAAACCATAATTAGGATAAGTCCCAAATAATAGCAATGAGTAGCTTCCAATCTAAGAGTTTGAAAGATTTTTCATCTACTGGATATAACTGATCACAAAGATAACCCTTTGGCATGTACTCATATATTAGAAGTCTTTCCTTATAGTCGCAATTCAATAACCCAAGAGAGGGACTACATTTATGTGCTTAACATTTTTATTTCTGAATCAAGCTCTTTATCAGACAGAGTGTTGAGAATTTTGCAATCTCTTTATCATAATCGAAGTCTCATCTTCAAATAAACATTTGTACATAATTCATGTTCCAATGATATTATCTTTCTTCAATTACTCTGTTGCCTTTGTAAGATTACTTAGTTTCATCTCTGAAACCGAATTCTTAAACATGAAATCTGAAAAAACACGAAACGTAAATCACAAATTCAGAACATAACAACAACTTAATAAAGCTGTGTTATTAAAACCGTACAACTTAGGAACAAAAAGCCTTTTGGTCTAGCAATACTGAGTTTGCTTAGCTGATTTCTTAGGCTTTTAGCAAAAGGGACTTAGCTGTTCATTATCAAAACAGTTGCAGTAACATCACAACTGAAAATACTTAAATATTCAATAAAAAACATGTCACATAAAGCTTACAATGAAGTCAACGTAAGTATACACATGTCTGGATAATTTTCAAACTCAAGACTATAAAAAAAAATTGTTTGTTAGTCAGATTGAACCAATGAGGTTATAAGAATTCACCTCCACAGTTCCGCCGTTGTCGCAGCTCTGCCGTTTGAGACATCAGAACATATTGAAGACACCATAAGACTTCGACATTTAAAACACATCCTATAAAGACAGCACCATAAAACAAAAGTTAAATCAAATTAAAGAAAAAATAATAACAGATTTAACTAGAAAACAAAAAAAATAAAAACGAACCTGGAAAAATCTTTGAGTCATTATAACTTATAGATATGAAAAAATCTTAACTTCTACTCAACATATATGTGGACTGAAGAAGAAGAGAGAGGAACGAGTAGCATATTAAATATGAAAAACGGGAAGAAGATTAAAGGAGTAGCAAAAAAAAAACAGAGGAAAATGGGTTTTTTCAAAGGGGAACATAAATGAAATTAGGTTTAGGTTTTTGCTTTTATACATGTGTCTAGAACCGATTCCATTATATTCGGTATTCGAAAACAGTTTAAACTGAACTGAATACCGAATTTCATATAATTTTACAACCGATCGGTTTCTCTCTCTAATAATACCTCGATTCGGATCTATTTTATTTGGTTTGGTTTTCAGAAAACCGAAAACCCCGAATTGGATATTCAGGGAAAATTTTGCCCATTTAAACTTGGGAAAGATTCTATTTGGAAAAATTACAAGAGGACCAATAGCGGTTTAAATTTGAACAAGAACATCTTTTTGACTTTTTCTGTTATAGTCAATTCAAATTATTTGTGACGAAAACCCAAAGTTACGAGGATGATCATTTTCCAAATATATCCTCAATCGATCTTATCCCGAGAATCGATCGATACGTCATCCGCATGATTATGGATGTTACAATGAGCTTTATAAAGAATTTTGAAATATAATAGATTATATCAATTTGTGATAAATTCTAATATTTGGTTTGTCATTGAGGTTAGGTTGAGTTGAACCTATGCAAGAAAGAAGGTTAAGCAAAAAAAATTCATGGATGTAAAATTTTAGAAAGTGAAACTTTCTTATAAAAGAAAGTTTGCTGATAAAAAAAGTTCTAAGGAAAGGAAGGTTTCCTAAAAAGACCTATCATTAAATTTCTAGAATTGTCAAGGTTAATGTATTACCATATAATTATTTTATAATGTAATGAATAATTTAGTAGGTTTTTTTGTAAACCAGCAATAAAAATCTTGATATATTTTTTAGATATATTGGTATGATTTATATATCATTTTATTTATCGTGTTATGATTTATATTAGTGTCGGATGAGTGTTTCCTTCCGTGTTTGTTTTTTTTTTAATGCTAATGCATCTCTTTTTTAAATGCTCGTAAAAAATGTGTGTGTGAAATCATGGTAAAAACTAAAGAATTACTGTATAAAACTGTGGGTGTTTCATTCTATTGGTTATTAGTTATATCATTATATGTATGTATGTATGAATTTCATAGACTATGAAATCATTAGAAAGGTAAGGTTCTTAAAAATAAAAGGGATATGATTCGTATATTTGATAAATTTACTTTCAGTATATAGGAAAATAAACTTTACTTGCAATATTTATACACTTTTATATATAACGTCGCAGCGGTGCTGGGGAAAGAAGATTCTTCACCCACCTCCAACGTGCTTTACAGTATAGGTGAAGCTCTTTAACCTACAAATTACGTCTGTAATAAAACTCTCCGAAGGAAAAAAATTTAACAGAAATTTGATACGAATAAAAAATATATTCCTTAATTTTTATTAAAGATAAAGTTAAAAAGTGAAAATTTTAAAGTTGAAGAATATTAGTTTAATAAAGTAGTAATAATATTATCGTTGACAACAACAAAAATATAGATGAGCAGAAATTTTCTTTTTACTCAATAATAAATTATTTATTTACAATAATCTATCATTACAAAGGCTTTGGTTGTTCTATATATATATGTCACCATCATTTTACTCCATAGTACTTCTATGTCTCTTGATGTGACAAAAACACTAACACTTTTCCAAAACGCTAAACGCAACCGCAATGACAGAGAAAGAATGTGAACATCATCAAGATGAAGATGAGAAGATGCGGAAACGCATTGGAGCTGTGGTGCTTGGGTTTCTTGCAGCTGTTCTTTTTGTGGTTTTCTTGGTGTGGGCTATACTTCACCCGCATGGACCGCGTTTTGTTCTCCAAGACGCAACTATTTACGCGTTTAACATTTCTCAGCCTAATTTCCTAACTTCTAATCTTCAGGTCACTCTCTCTTCTCGAAACCCTAATGACAAGATCGGTATCTTCTATGACCGTCTTGACATTTATGCCTCGTACCGCAACCAACAGGTATATAGATTTATTCGCGGTTCAGATTCGCGTTTCGCGTTTTGAAGTTTATTTGGCATTTTAAGAATTTTTGTATGCAAAATAATAGTTTTCTTGTTTAAAGGTGACGCTGGCGACTTTATTGCCGGCGACTTACCAAGGCCACCTAGATGTGACGGTATGGTCNCGTGGATCTCCGGTAGGTACCGCCTCCATGTCAATTGTCCAGCTTACATTACCCTTTCCGGTGAAGGTCCAGCCGTTAAGTACCAGCTCGTTCAGAGATGTGCCGTTGACGTTTAAACAAAGGGATGATTATTATTCTTTAGACTACTTTTGTTGTGATTTTAGTTAATTAAATCATTATTCATAGATTTTTATATATTGCTTTTTATTATTGGGAACTAAGTTTCACGTAATAATAATTACTAGGTCTATACAAGTTTTCTTCTTTACACGAGAAAATAAATCCTTTTATTTTTTGTTAAATGGTTTCGAATATATCATCTCATAGTTGAAGTTGACAAATGCTAGATTTTCTTAAAATAAAGTGTTAATATACTAATCTAACTTCAATTTATAAGTTAATTGTTACACTAACATATCCAAAAAAATTTTACTAATATAACATCAATTTTTTTTGTTAATTGTCATTTATATCATTTATTTTTTATTAACTAAATTATAAAAATAAAATATTATTAAAATAAATCTTTAAAAAACTATAAACATAAAAATCATTTAAAAAAAAAACTAAAATTAAAAAACAAAAAAATAAAAAATAATTTAGTTTATTTGCATTATTTAGATTCAATTCACGATAAAAAAAATATTTTAATAGATAAAAATATAAGAAATAAAATTAGAAAATTAAAAAGTTATTTTAGTTCAGTTTACGATAAAAAAATAAACATAAAAATATTTAAATATATAGAAAAAAATAAAACTAAAAATTAAAAAATGTGTTAACATTAATCTTAACACATTCATCTACAATTTAATTAAGATTTTTCTTGTACAAGTGTTAAGAAAAAACTTTAACAAAACAAAAAGTGTCAAGAAAATAAATCCCATCTTGAAACTACTTTATTCTCCACTGTCTAAAAATGATAGTTACTTGCAGTCACCAATAAACTGATTAACATTGTGAATAATATTTCTTGAATTTGGAAGATAGAAAAAAACTTGGTTTGTGAAGAGGTGGCTTTTGCATAATTTTTGGATCATGTTTCTTGGGGACATGACAAGATCATATGTATTCACTTAGTACTAAGTGATTAGCCTAGGGTCAACTAAATTTCTAACTTAAAGACTTTTGTCTTCTCTTTTTCAGATGAATGTGATCTTCCCAAGTAAATCTATTATTATCTATATCCACATTTCTGAAATTAATTTAATCTTTATTCTGCATTGAAACTTTTAAAATTATTCATAGAACATCATTTTTATCAGTTTTTATTTTTCGATGTAAATGGATTCGAAAACTTTATGCACATTGATGACTTAATACACGTGAATGGTAAAAACTAATGGTCATGTATGTGACATTTTCAAACCCTCTAGTGCAATATGCATGACATTTTATGTGTTTTTATTTTTGGTAAGTTTCTTGAGATTTAATTAAATTTCGTTTAAATAAATTGAATTAAATAAGAAGAAATTACACTAGCCAAAAGGTGCAAGAGCAAATTTGGTTCTGGATAATAAAAAGTGTTTTCTTTATCATTGAACTTTAACAAAGCTATGATGAAGAAAAGAAAACACTTTTGTTTTGGAGATGCTTAAAGGAAAAAATAAAATGATTCAAATTCGACCCAACAAACTCTCTACTAGCCACGTGTTATTGTTACTTTTGACGTTGCAATGAGGTCATTCTTGTAGAGCCATGCAACAAAGATTTACACTTCAAAAAAAAATTTATCTACTAATAAAGACGATTAAAATTTCTCTATAAAAATATTTTCAGTTGTAACTAATTTTTTTTTAAATAAACTAATTATTATAGACATTTGATAAATAATAATTTTGTAATATAAATTATTTTTGCCTAAAATGTTATTTTTAATAGAGGGTATTACTTCTACTCATTCAATAATTTTTTATTCACTATATAAGACCTTCTTTTACCTTTTTTTTCTTTCTTAAATGACATTATCTTTCTTAGGTCATATTTGGTTGCACATTTGATTTTATGTTTATCTTCAAATGGTTCATTTGAATAGTCTATCGAAATGACTCATTTAGATGCTATTTGTTTTTGTTAATTTTTTTTATTTTTCATCTAGATAAGTCATTTAGATGAACATCATAATTGATGTTGGTTTACTATTAAAATTATATTTTTCCACAAATTATATTTTGGTCTGAATTGTATTTTCGGAAACTTTGTTTCAACGTTTTGGCCATAAATTATGTTTTTATATTTTTGGTTGAAAATTATATTTGACTGTTAGCAGAAATTCATATTTCACATTTTTGTGAAAATTTATGTTTCTCCGTTTGTGTTTTAAATTTTGTTTTTATATTTTTGACAGAAAAATATATTTTGAAAATTTTGGCGGAAAAATATATTTTTGTTATTTTGGCTGAAAATTGTGTTTCTATTTTTTTTTTGGAAAAAACTATGATTTTGGCAGAAAAATATATTTCTGTGTGTTAGGTGGAAAATTGTGTTTCTGTTTTTTGGCGAGAAATTGTGTTTACATGTTTTTGCCGGGAATATATATTTTTCTTATTTTTCGCTGAAAAATTTATTTCAACGTTTTTAGCTGCAAATTATGTTTCTATATTTTAGTGTAAAAATATGTTAATGTGTTTATAGTTAGAAATTCTATTTCAACGTTTTTGGTGAGAAATTGTATTTAAGTGGCGGAAAATAGTGTTTTAGTGTTTTTTGAGTATAAATTTAATTTATGTATTTTTTACCAATTATGTTTATGTATATTTAAAAATATGTTTTTGTGTTTTTGTGGAAAATTATGTTTATATGTTTTTTTACGGAAAAATATGTTTTCGTGTTATTTACAAAAAAATATGTTATCATCTTTTTAGTTTTTTTTATGGAAAAGTATTTTGTAATGGAAAATTTTGTTTATATGTTTTTTTACGGAAAAATATGTTTCTTCATTTTTACAGAAAAATGTATTTTTGTGTGTTTTTACGAAAAACTATATTGTTGCATTTTTGGCAGAAAATTGTGTTTACGTATTTTGACGGGAAATAATTCTGTATTTACTTTCTATTTTTATATTTATAATTTATTTTTAAACTAAATTAAAAATGAATCATCTCCATCTAAATGATCCAATTTCGATCGTCCAAATGGATATCAAAATTTAACCTAAAATTTATAGGTCATTGAGATGAAGCATTCAAATGGTTAATAATTATTACAAAACAAACAAGAATAATTATCTCCATTCAAAGCATTATTTGGAATTTTGGACGGTGAACCAAACATGGCCATAGACTAAACATGAAAAACATATAATACGTTCTGTTCGGGCATTTTATCACACGAGTAAAATGAAATGTATATCACCTAGATTACTCAATTCTTAGCTAATCTAGAATTAAAACATAATAGATAAGAATACAACTTAGGGTTCCACTAATCTACAT
Organism: Leavenworthia alabamica; assembly: GCA_000411055.1. Lineage (NCBI taxonomy): Eukaryota > Viridiplantae > Streptophyta > Magnoliopsida > Brassicales > Brassicaceae > Leavenworthia > Leavenworthia alabamica. The sequence goes on from KE156269.1 coordinate 29,919, forward strand.
CTAATCATCTTATATCATCAATCTCCATGAACCCTACAAGATCACTCTCTAAACAACATGATAACAAAATAAATATGGTTTAATCTATGAGGGATAATCATGAATAGAGAAATGGAAAAGAAATTAAGAAGTAGAAGAAGATTTCATACTCAAAATTTCAATCTTTGATCAAATTAAAAATAAGCCTTCAGGGAGGCTATCTCTAAACTTTAATAAAATAATTAGGTCTTAAAGTATTTATATGCATTATAAAAATAGATTTTATTTCTTGTCGTCTATTTTATTGTTATTATTATATTATCACTAAAAACTTTTTTTAATATTTGATTTGTGCACAAGTTAATCTCATATGTATATCAATAGTTAACCATGTATTTTTTAATTAAAGGTGTTATGTATCATTAAAAACACAAAATAGAGATACAATACAACAAACCTCCACACAAAATTAAAGAGCAATGTTTCTTTCACAACTTTTACGTATCAGAATTGTTTTCCCAGTGGAGTTTAGCCTTCCAAGATCTGTTTCCTTTCGACTTCGATGAATTGTTTCTTTAAATCATAGCTTTTGGTGGCATTGTGTGTCTCATTCTCTCCCTTACATTGTAGTAACTGCAACTGAAGACTCCTGACAAGCTCATTGAGCCTCTGGATATGTCTTTCCTGCGATATGATAATCTGAAAAAAAAAAAACATTGAAATTAGGCTCAGCCTTTAGACTATTAGCTTTTTGTAGATGGTCAAGTAAAACTGAAATAGCCTAAACTGAGAACTAACCTACCAATAGATGAAGTTAACATTTTATCTAAAACCAAGAACTCGTATCAAACTACAAGCCACCTAAGTGTTCTACCTAACCTAACCTCATCTAAACTCTTGGATTTGCAGTTATTACAAGTATCATTGAAGTTTAAATGAAACGTGTGATGATAAGGTCGCTACTCATTTCTAGTCCAGGGAAATAAAAGATAGCTTCAAGATGGATTGGTAATAGAAGAGAAACTGGGTAGAGCATACATTGAGGTCAGTAGTTAAGTAGAAGCATGAGTTTATTCATGTCCTAGTTTTCAATGAATATCAAATAAGATCCTTATGATACTCAAATGTAACATCAAGACAATGTTAAGGAATCTTATTGGAGATTTAAGACATAACACTTAGGGAAATTCGATTCGAAAAACAACAGATCCCATGATACAATTTCAAAGAAAACAAATGCAAAGATTAAAATACATTGAAGAGTAGACACTAAAGAAACCACTAACTATGGATAATAAAAATCACCTTCTCAAAACTATTTCATTAATTTCTGAATAAAGCTTAAAAAGTTGACCTTGTTAAAAGAGAATAAGTACCTTCTCTTTAACAGCTTCTTCTCTATCAGAAATTTGCTGTTGTTTCTGAGATAAGCTAGTGGCTGATGCATCTAAGTCAACAAGTGGTTGTTGTCTCCATTCAAACTGAGAAGTAACTATAAGTATAACTAATAGAAACACTACAAGGATCGGCTTCGACATTTCTGTTATTATCACTTTCTTTAAAACACCTGTTCCCAAACAAAATTGAAGATATAAAGTTTCAATTTTTAATTCTAAACGTTTTCTCAGAATTCACAACAAAATTAAGCGATTCAAGATGATCTGTTTGAACTTACAGATCGAATTTGATCGGAGGAATAATTAGAATTCATTATCGAACTTCTTCTCGGTTAGGGTTCTTGAATGCTGAAATTGAACGAGATCTTCCAAAGCCGATTGATTTTGTTATCAAAAGTACTTTTACGGCGGCGTTAAATCTTCTTTGCAAAAATGACCTCACAATTTCAGGTTTTCTTGTGTAAATGATTCCTTCCACCTTTTAATAATTTGTAATTTACTTTTAACTTTTCAAATTGTCTCAAACACCCCTAGGCCAGTTAAGTTAGGAGTGACTCTCATGGTATATCGATCACACGTATTAAGATTTTAGTTATTTTTATTTTCTCTCATGGTATATCGATCACACGTATTAAGATTTTAGTTATTTTTATTTTTAATTTAATTTTTTTACTTTTTCTGTATTCTGTTTTTGTTTGATCAAATTTTTCTATCTTCCAATAAAAACATATTTATTATCTAGTTTTAAATTAAAATATAAATAAACAAAATAGATAAAATCAAAAATTTTGAAACATCAAAAAGTTACTAAAACATCAAAAATTTAGGAATAGAGGGAATATGTATTTGTGTATTTGTATCAGTATTATTGCTATATTCTACATTTTAGTTTTGGATATCAGTTTTATTATTATCGTCTGGATATCTAACTCTTTTTAAATAAAAATCGAATCTAGATATCGGTCTAAAGATTTTTCATTATGTAGATCAGTGTTATCATCTGTCTTATCCATCATATCATTATCCGGATTCAATCTATTTTTTCAGATATCAATTTTTCGTATCCAAATATTTAGATATATAAAATTTCTGAATATCCGTTTTTTATCTGGAATAAAGTATTAGATAAGATAAAGATAGAAAACAAATATTACCTTAGTATTCAATGGGTCAATCTCGGTTAAATGCTAGTATCAAAGATCATTATAGGGGATAAGATAAAATATTGGTGTAATGCGTTTTTATATATGAATTAAATTACGATACTAAAATCTATTTGAATTAAATATAAATTTAAAAATCTATTTTTACTTTAATTATGAGGTCGAAATCGATATTGACTTAAACAGAGTTAGTCAACAGTTAAAATTCAAAATTTTTATTTATATATGTACGATGATTTATTGATTTTAGTCAAAAAGGTAAAAATCACATGGTAAAAAGTTTGTAGTTGAGAGTTCAAACATTGTATTCATAAAAAAATCTAAAAATTGATTCTTCAAATATTTAATATTAATTTTAATTTATATTCCTCAAATATTTAATGATAATGGAAAATATTTAATTTAAAATTATTTAAATATTTTAGATGTATAATTTAAATTTTATAATTAAAAAA
>KE156269.1:49426-60393 GCA_000411055.1 Leavenworthia alabamica
AAATCCAGATTTGACACTTTTAGAAATAACAAGAAATGCATTAGCCATTAGCAATCAATCCATCTTAGATTTCAATTTTGGTTTTCAAATATGTCTTTTGTTTAATTTGAGAACACTTTTGTTCTAGTTATTCCTGAACACCCATACTCACTCCCAAGCAAACCCAAGTTTAAGTTGTAAATAACCTAGAGAGTGAAACAAATTTGAAAACAATAAAAGTTTGACAAGTGTTTGATTCTAAGAAATCAAAAATTCCAAATAGTAAAACTATATATAAAGATTTATATTACAAAGTTACAATACCAAAATTATCCTTAAAATACTTCTTTTGAAACATTATTGGATTGAACAAACTTCATTGATAAATCTTACAAACAAAGTCGAGAAGCCATTCTCTGTTTTCTCTAAAGGTAGAGTTTTTATTTCACATCCAAATTACACAAAACCCAACCAACACATATCACATCCACAATACCAATTAAGTACTCTGTACTTGCTTCCAATACAAACTGTTCTAACTTCTAAATCCCAATTCTTCTAAAGTTTACAATTTGTTATCCCCAAATGTTAGGGTTAACCACCAAAAATTAGGGTTCTTTTTTTTTACTGGATTGACAAGAAAAATTTAACCTTGAAATTGACTTCATTCTCTTCACCGTTCAAGTTCTAACTTGGTAGCTTTCTGAGTTTTTTGTTTTTTTTTTCCATGGATTAGTGAATTGGGTCTTCTCTCTTCTGTTCAACTGTTATGCTTCTGAGTCAAAGTTACTAACTTTCTCAAGCTTGATTCATGGTGTGATGATCTCAATTGATTTTGTTTTTTGATTATTTTTAATTCGAATTGAGAAGGTTTAGAGATGATTGCGGAGAAACCCATTTGGGTTAAGCATGAAGGGTTACAGATATTTTCCATTGATGTTCAACCTAATGGAGAAAGGTTTGCTACTGGCGGTGGTGACCATAAGGTGTTTATCTTATTCTTCTTCTATTTGCTTTTGTTTCTATATCAGTTCGTCAATGTTTTGTAGTTTGTTTGATTGGTAGAATTTGCATCTTGTTTGTGTGTGTGTTTGTATCTTTTTAGTTTGGTAATGCTGCTAACAATTCAACAACCAATTGGAACTTTTTGAAGAGCTAAGTTTTTTATTGAGTGATGTTACACTGTTTTAGTATGTAGATGTCTTGTTTTTGGATCTTTGTTTCTTATTTGGAATTGGTGATGTCTTCCTTTATCTTTGAGAACTTATATCCTACACTATGAATTGTGGATGTTGATGTTTAGTTGAAATTAGTTAAACTGTGGATTGCCAGCACTTGAGTTCCTCTTGTTTTGACAAAGATTGTCGGCTTTTTAGCATTTGGATTATGTCACTGATATAGACTTGTTTATCTCTTCCCTCGTTGATTGAATGGATTAGATTTTTGAGTTGTGTTAAAATGCTAAAAGTGGTTTTTCAAGCTGTTAAAATATGGATTGAAGAAATAAATCTGCTGAATCTTTCTCTTAATTGTGCTTAGTACTTTTAGTATAACTAATCGTACTCTCTAATATGACTATAGGTCCGGATATGGAACATGAAGTCTGTTGACAAGGATTTGAAAAATCTAGATTTGAAAGAGAGGCTTCTCGCAACCCTTCGTGACCACTTTGGTTCAGTCAACTGTGTTAGATGGTCCAAGAACAGTAGGTATGTGGCATCTGGTTCTGACGATCAAGTGATTCAAATTCATGAGAGGAAGCCTGGTTCTGGCACTACTGAGTTTGGTAGTGGAGAAGCCCCTGATGTTGAGAACTGGAAAGCTGTAATGACTCTAAGGGGACACACCGCGGATGTGGTAAACCCCATTTTGTTGCGACCATTTTGTTTCTCTTTAATATCCTGTACTTGTAATTTCAGTTGTTATGTAATAGCTGAGGTATTTTTTCTTACTATGCTTAAAGTAGGTGGATCTCAATTGGTCTCCAGATGATTCAATGCTGGCTAGTGGGAGTTTGGACAACACAGTTCATATATGGAATATGCACACTGGTATTTGCACTACCGTTCTCAGAGGCCACTCGAGCCTAGTTAAAGGTGTAACTTGGGATCCAATCGGGTCATTTATTGCTAGTCAATCGGATGACAAAACTGTGATAATATGGCGAACAAGCAATTGGAGCATGGCTCACAGAACATATGGTCACTGGGAAAAATCGGTATGCAATAGTTGTTTTAGCAATTCTGTTAGAATCTATTTACACTATAGTGTTGATTGTACAAAGAATTCTGTTACCTTAATGCTCTGTGGACGATTAGTGCTAATAGGATCTGCATTTTTTCTTTCTAGCTTGGATCCACATTTTTCAGGCGACTTGGGTGGTCTCCTTGTGGCCACTTCATTACTACCACTCATGGGTTTCAGAAGCCAAGGCATTCTGCACCTGTTTTACAAAGAGGGGAATGGTCTGCAGCATTTGACTTCTTAGGTCATAATGCACCAATCATTGTTGTAAAGTTCAATCATTCAATGTTCAAAAGAACCCCCTCTAGTGCTCAGGAAACGAAACGAGGTGGGTGGAGCAATGGAACATCAAAGTCAGGGGGCAAAGATTCACAGCCATACAATGTTATTGCAATAGGGAGTCAAGATCGCACAATAACAGTATGGACAACTGCGAGTCCTCGCCCTCTTTTTGTCGCGAAGCATTTCTTTGGCCAAAGTGTTGTGGATCTATCATGGTAAATTTTTCCCCTTTTAGGCATGAAATCTATATATCCTATGGATTTCATGACTTTCTGTTATGTCGTCATCATCGTTTTTTTGTTTCGTATAGTGCATTGGCCTTGCCATATATTGGTTTATTATGTTTATATACGAAATCCTATACCACTTTTCTAGGGTCATAATTAATTTTGTAAAGCATAGTTGAAGATAAGGTCTGATCCCTTAGCCATATTTACCTTTGGAAATTACAGGAGTCCCGATGGATATTCACTTTTCGCATGCTCCATGGATGGAACAGTAGCGATAATTCATTTCGACCCAAAAGAACTTGGCGTCAGGCTAACCGATTCTGAACTCGATGAAATGAAGAAAAGTCGATATGGAGATGTTGGAGGCAGGCAAGCAAACTTAGTTGAGAGCCCAGCCCAGTTATTACTTGAAACAGCCTCGACAAATCAAACCGGTAGTAAGAGATCGGCATCAGATGTTCAACAAAGCCAGTTGACCACAAAACCATCTGCTGATGTAGAGAGTCCTGCAAAGAGGCGTAAATCGCAAGTCGAAGATCTGAATAAGACAGCAGAGGCTACTGGTGACACATTGAATAAAGCATCAACCTCAAATCGGGTATCTAATCCTGTGAATCAAAAAGTGTACAGAAGACCTGATGGAAGAAAGAGGATCATTCCTGAAGCCGTTGGAGTTCCTCAAGAGGAAAATAATATCATGATTAATGGGCAATCCCATAATTTTCCCGTTGCTTCCGCTGCTGCTCCTGGTAAGGGAGATAGTGGGGACTTACTTATTGAGGCTAGCAATAGGGATTTGTTGGGAAAAGAAATAGTGTGCAGGAACCCTGATCTTAAAGAGTGCGCACGGATTACAGCTCGTGCTACCATTACTGAGAGCCTTGTTATTGAGAAGGTTCCTGGTGGTAGAGATCAAGTTTTAGATGTTGAGCAATCTGTAGGTACAAAGGGATCTTCTAGCACAGATCTGTTAATAAGGGTATTTGATTGGAAAGAAGGGGAAGCTGCTCCACCTGTTTGCTTAGAAGCTTGTCCAAGGGAGCATACATTGGAAACTGTTGGTGCAGTAAGTACGTCTACGATCAAGGAAACTGAGATTTCTTGCAAAAAATCAGGCGAAACCCTTTGGTCTGATCGGATTATAGGGAGAGTTACAGTTTTGGCTGGAAATCCAAACTTTTGGGCTGTTGGATGCGAGGATGGAAGCCTACAGGTAAGAATAATATTTTGTTTCATTGGTTTGTAGTCTCTTTGTTGCATTTTTTTATTTGACAATTGAAACTCCATTGATCAGAGTAGACCATGACTTATGATTCTTTCTGCATTTGGTATCATTCCTATAAGATCATCTTCATTTATGATTTGGATCTTAAATAGCATCAGCCCCTCTCGGCGTTGATATTCAGAATATCTTTTCTCCACCAGTTTTAATTCCATCCAAGTCACTAACCTTCATACCTATAGTAATATTTTGTTTAGACTTGATTTCGTAGGAAGTGCATAATTCAAGATATGTGAAACGAGTATATGAACTTTTGTAGAAGGTATTTTAGAACAACATATTAGCATTGTTGTGATGTGGTTCTCTTCTCAGAGTAGTATGAGATAACATAATTGCTTCTTTTTATCTTCCTGAAGGTTTACACCAAGTGTGGAAGGCGTGCTATGCCGACTATGATGATGGGATCTGCTGCAACATTTATTGATTGCGATGATAGCTGGAAATTGCTGCTTGTCACAAGAAAAGGATCTTTATATGTTTGGGATCTATTCAATAGAAAATGTCTCCTTAATGACTCTTTATCATCTTTGGTCTCTTCCAATGTCAGCTTATCTTCCACAGTAGAAGGTATGCTCCAGTACTTGAATTCATTACTAGCTTCTCATCCTCTAAAACATGTCTCTTGAGCCATGATTTGTTTAGGCATGTCTCATAGTGGGTATGAAGATGGGCTCTGTTATTAGTTAGGACTGTCATGGAACCTGTAAAACGAATTCAACCTTTGGTATTGTGTTATGCAGGTACTATAAAAGTGATATCTGTGAAGTTATCCAAATCTGGTTCTCCACTTGTTGTTCTAGCCACACGTCATGCGTTCCTCTTCGACACAAGTCTAATGTGCTGGCTGAGAGTGGCTGATGACTGCTTCCCAGCTTCTAATTTTAGTAGCTCCTGGAATTTAGGTTCAGCTCCATGCGGTGAGCTTGCTAGTTTGCAGGTTGATGTAAGAAAATTCATGGCCAGAAAGCCAGGATGGAACAGGTTGGTCTTGTTTTCCATTCCTTATATGTCGACCCTGTTACAGATCACATATTCAGAGCCCTTAGAAAAGCTTTATTCCATGTTTACAGGATAACTGATGATATAATGCAAACCCGTGCACATCTGGAATCTCAGCTTGCATCGTCTCTCGCGCTTGAGTCTCCTAACGAATATCGCCAGTGCCTCCTTGCCTATGTGAGGTTTCTAGCAAGGTTAGTGCCCTTTTTCCCATAGAAACTTTTTTCAGTTCACACGTTTATGCATTTTAGTATAAATAAGGATGAAGTCTCTTATTTATTCTAATTCAAGCTAGAGGGAGAGCTTTGAATGTTTATCGCCTTTGCCCGAAGCTTAATCATTTTATACCAAGGAGGAAATATATTCAGTTTCATTCTTTGTTGTGACTCTATCACATTTCACCTAAGTAAGGTTTGTGTCTTTATCTGCAGAGAAGCAGATGAGTCCAGACTAAGAGAAGTGTGTGAGAGCTTTCTTGGACCTCCAACTGGTATGGCTGAAGCAATAACCTCAGACACAAACATGTCTTGGGATCCTTATGTTCTGGTAACTACATATTTCTCTTGATCAAAGCCCCCAACCTAAGCTTTGCAAACACTAAAACTCGCTTTAATTTCCAGGGGATGAAGAAGCATAAACTTTTGAGAAACGATGTTCTTCCTGCAATGGCGTCAAACAGGAAAGTGCAACGTCTGCTCAATGAGTTTGTGGATCTCTTATCTGAATATGAGAATGCAGAAACATCAGATCCTGGCCCCAAGGGCTCCGCACCTACTGTAAACTGTGGTGGAGTCCCATCTTCAACTGATCAGATTGGATCTGATCCTCCAGCCATGACAGCTACTACCCCTGTGACAATAGACAATGAAAAACCGGGTTCTTTGGCGAATTCAGCGGCTTTGGAGACAGGTATGTGTGAGAAACAAAGTTCAGAAGACCAGGATAGACATGACCAGACTCAAGAGACTTAGGCTTCTTGGAAATTCTCTCTTAGTGTTTCTTGTATATCAAAAGCTCAGAGAGCTGTGTAAAGGTTCTCGGTTAGGAGTTGTTATAGATTTTGCTAATAGAGAAAATTATTACATGTAATAGAGTGACTTTGAGAGAGATTTGTTTTTGTTTTTTAATATATATATACTTCCATTTATCAAACGAACCTTTTGATACGATGAGGTGAAAGTTAAAAGAAATAAATAATTATTTTGGTAAAGTTCTTTTACGGTTTTACTTTTAACCTTGTGGGTCACTAGGTATTTATAGAGAGGAGTATATAAACTAAGGGAGAGGAGAGAGTGAGATTATCTTTGATCATTTTTGTAAAAGCTTTATGCTTATGAGGAGGGAGAGGGCTCCATTAAACCTCCTCTAGGTCATCTGGTTCTCTTCAAATCATCTATAAAACTTCATTTCTATTTTATTGTTCTTGTTCTATTATCCAAATCGTATCACCTTTCTACAAGATTTAATTTGGCTATCTATCTTATTAAAATTCACTTATTTTTTCAGTCAACTATACTATAAAAATTCTGCAATTAGACATGTTGATGTTGGAGCAATAGTACAATGGTTAATCTACTAGTAAGTGATTGTTTAGTACTGTGTATCGTCGGAAAATTTCTGATGAATTTTCAACAATATTTTTCAAAATTCTTGTCAGTTTTGTCTCGATTTTTCTTCGCAAAATTCTGACGGCCATGGTTCTCATCAGACCGTTCCGTCAGAAATTGGCATATTTTCTTGTAGTGTTCCTTTGAAAATAAAGATTTCTAACCATATTATGGGCAATAAATTTATGGTTTGAATAGGTTCCAAAATCCTAGTTATTGATATGACTTATTCTGGTTTATAGAAACTTAAATTTCTGAACAATAAACTTTGAAAGTGGTTGGAGAAGAGATTTAGGATTTTTAACAGAAAGATAAGTTTTATACTTTGGCTTGTCAAACTCTATCAGCCTTACTCTTTTTCTATGGGATATAGAATATTTTTCTTTTTCTAGGCTGGCTCTTTTTTATTTGTCTTAATATGGTTTGGGATCTTAACTATGTAGATGTTATGTTTAAGAAAATAGTTATATATAGATTCGATGATATAAACACAAAAAAACTTCAAAAAATGCGACAGGAGGGAGACTGAATTTTATATTTCGCGACAGGAGGGAGACCGAATTTTATATTTCAGTTCTTAAATAGGAAAATAAACTAATAACAAAATTCAAAATTTCTGAAAACCAAGCATTATTAAATATTTTCTCTGAAATTATTTATCAAAACTTATGTGTATGTATAAATTTTGGGGTCCCTAAAATATCCAAAAAAAATAAAAGCCCCATTCAACAGTTTCATATCAATGTGCTCAGAGCCGGTTCTGATTTTTGGGTAGGTTAAGTATGTCTTAAAATGAATTCATTTGTAGTATATTTGTCTTATTATGGTTCTAAGTATAAATATGTAAACTTATACAATTGTACATGCTAAATTAATCTCTGTTTAAAAACTTAAAAATTGTACCTCAGGCAAAAATTGTCCTTATACAATTATACCAGCTAAATTAGTCTCATCCCGAGCTAACTTATACTAAACACTTTAAAATAACAAAAAACCTCAAAAAAACTAATTCCGATTAATCTCCGCTTTTTAATGTCTATATTACATCATTAGTATTACAGATTTTTAGAAATACGAGAACATGTTCTACTTACGATAATTCCATGACACAAATACTCTTCGAGATGCGGTTCTGAATATACGACATCTTCAGGATGGATAAACTCTCCCCGCAACACTCGGATCTTCGATGGACGGTTCTGTAGGTACGACATCCCTTATGATGGACAAGCTCTCTCCACAACACGAAATTACGACGGACGATACTATTTGGACACACTATAACCTCTAGAAAGCCTTTACATCCTTTAATCTGTAATAATTGCGTTTTTTGGATTTCGAACTCCAGACCTGATGCAGAAATCTTTAAACCTTTAGCCACTAGATCAAGGGTGCTTCCACAATTAATCTCCGTTTAAACTACGATTTTTCTGCTAGACGCTAATCCTATCCCGGACACTCAACCAGTGCCTAGCAAATTTTAAAACATAGATAATAACCGTCATAAAAGTTTCCTAGCCAACCTACCTATTTCTCAACGTTTTTTTTCTTTTAATTGTTATATTAATCAATTTTTTCAAGATAAGTCACAACTTCCATCTTGACTTGTCTAGAGGATAATTTGATGAAATGTGACTGACAAATTTAGAAACTTTGCTAGTTGTTATATTTAGAAAATTGAGTAAACTCATGTTTTTTTTCTTTGAGATGGTTTTGTCGGCACACGACTCTTTAATAATATAAGGGCTGCTAGATTTTTCCTAGATTCAGAAGTCAGAACTATTGCAACTTAATTCTTGAAATAATAAGGTTTGAAATCGAGTTATTTTATTATTTGGTATGGGTGAATATTCTTACCTCGTACCACTTTATAATTTGTCAAGATCTTAAAGTTCATTCTATTTAAATTTTGTAAAAACATTTATTGGATGGATATTGTTAGAAACTGAGATTTTACCAATTTTAAGCGGTTTAAAACGATACAAAATAATTTCTATAATTTTTATAAAATGCTGATAATCGCAATCGTCCGCAAACGTTGCGTTTACGGGTGATTGCGGGAGAACAAGTCAAGCTCTTAATCAATCCACCAATCTTGATGATTCGTTTATTCGGCTTGTCTAATTGGTGTTCAATTTTTAGTCCGGTTTAGTTAATTAATTAATCAGATAAATAACCGATTGATCGGGGTCCAATATTTAAGTCTTTTGACTTTAGATAAATCATAAATCGTTTCATACTAAGTTCAGCTAATAATTATTGAAGTTTAATAGGACTATTATTTCTTTTAAGTTTTCTTTGATGTGGGATATGTAACAAAAGTTTATACTATACAATGTTTTTTAATTACTTACATACCTTATTCACCAAAAAAAGGGTACTTACATCCATACTTACATCATTTTAATTTATTAAAAGCCAACAAAATATATGATTTAGTAATTAATTTGTAATTCCATTTGAAGATTGATACAGTCTTTCTTCTTCATATTTTAACAACCATTCTTATTATATTACTTGAGAGTTGAAATAATTCTATTATATAATTTGACTATATTATGTTCTTAGGGTTGTAAAATTATTTGACGAAATTAAAATATAAAACTCCAATAAATTCCTAGGGACCAAATGAAATCCTTTTATATTCAAAAAGGTTCATTGCTTTGGTCAAATAGTTTGGTGCAAATATATGAACATGATAATTATTTTGGAATTAAGCTTGTTGGATTTTGCAAAGATCTTTTATAGAAGTGTGTGTCATTTCGATATAATATTATTTTCTATCAAGAGAGTAAAAATGAACAAGAAGTTAATAAGATATTTCATAAAGTAGATAGATCAACAAAAGCAATTACGTGTGGTTTAGGTCTTATATTATCATAACTATCGAATAATGCCTCTTGGCATGACTATTTACCTTTTTTTTGTTCATACATTTTTTATTAATAATAAAGGTAGCTACAAATAATTAGTGATATCAATATTTATAATATTGTTAATTATCAATTGAGTTTACAAATAATTAAAATGTATGTTTAAGTTTATTTGTGTTTGTTGTTTGTTATTTTAAATCATTGTTGTTGTGATGTAAACACATGTTCTAATTTTAGTTTTTGATAAATAAAATGTCTTATATATTTAATTTATTTTGAGAAAATTGTTGGTTATAATAGAAAAGGTTATGATATTTAATTGCTATGTTTTATCTATTATCTTAATATGACATCAATATTGCAACAAATATATCAAAGCTTCAACTTTGAACAATCTTTGAAATGATCAAGTTTTAATCAATCTGTTAAACAATAAACTTTTTTATACGGAAACATTTTTTGCTAAATATTTTTTTTTTTGATGAAATCAAAATTTTATCAATTTAGGTTTGGGATATGTGTGTTCTCATTAATTAACATTTTTACATGTATCTCATTTAAAGGAAAATAATTAAACTTTATATAATAATTAAATATTAAGGTAAATATTTGGGATATGTGTGTAATCTCGTTAACTGGAATTACATGCATCTCATTCTAATGAAAATAATTAAACTTTATATAATAATTAAATATTAAGGTAAATATTTGGGATATATGTAATCTCGTTAACTGAAATTACATGCATCTCATTGTAATGAAAATAATTAAACTTTATATAACAATTAAATTTGAAGGTAAATATTTTTTCATATATAAAAAGACAATTTTTTGTCAATAAATTTTTTAACAAAGAAGGCCTTTAAATAAAATTGTAAAACAAAAGTTAAGGTATATTTTTCACTAACACGATTTTGACCAAAACTTAATAGATTTGGCACTAAAATTAAATAAAATTTAAGAATTGTTTTTTTTTTGATGAGTTATAATTAAAGATAACGAAATTTATCTGCCTTCTTACAAAAAGCAAGCCTGGAGTTATACTTACAAGTGATTGACATGTCTTTAAAAGTCACATTAAGACATTGCTTCTTAATCTGGTAATAACTAATGAAAGTAGGCAATACATCTTATTAGGCTCATCAAAACTAGTATTGATGACATCCACCTCTGTTCATTAACAACAATAACTATATCATACAAATTTAGGCCCCGTTCGTTTTTTCATCCAGATGCTGCATCTAGATGCAGATGCAGATGTTAGTATCTGGATGCAGATGTTAGATGTTGTTCGTTTATGTATTTGAGATTTGTATCTAAATATCACATCTGAATGCTATTTTGTTCGTTTTAGCATCTGTAATTATATTCAGATGCAACTAATAGAAAATGACTAAAAAGGACAATTGTTTTACTAATAAACAATGTCTAACTATTTAAATTATATAATTATTAATAATTATTAAATTGT
>KE156270.1:0-66114 GCA_000411055.1 Leavenworthia alabamica
TCTTCGTCGTCGTTACCTCCGAGCGGTTGGATCGATTTAGTCTCCACGAGTAATGATTTGGATTTAGCGGAACGAGTTTATTCTCTCTTATCTCCTAGTGGAATACTGATGAACTCAATCTTTGCTGTTGATAAGTTATCTCTTGTTAAATACGTTTTCCCTACCGAACGTTTACCGGAATATGCTCGATTCATGCTCTCAAGCGACAAGGATCGAAATGCGCTATCTAATCTTTGTCCCTTTTTGAAAGGTAAAATTGAGGAAGATTCACTCCGTGGATCATTGTATGAAGTTCGACTTAATGTGTTAGAGTATTACATGTTTTGGCTCTCTTATTATCCGGTTTGCAGAGGAAACAATGAGAGTTCAGCAGTGATTCCTATTCAAAAGAGAAAGATGTTTAAGCTAGAGCGTTGGACACTTATAAAAGGTTTTCCAGGGAGTAACAAGCGTGTTTCAAATCAGAAATTGGAGTGTAATCTCTACATTAGGCTTCTCTACTCCTATTTGAAAACATTTGTTCCTGTTTTAGACTTAAACGCACACCAGCCTTATCGTAGCTCTCTTTTGCATTATGGAAATGGGTATGATGGGTCAGTAATGATAAGAGCTGAGTTCTTGGTGAATTTGTTTGTGCATTATTGGCTTGTTGAGAATGATTTCTCACCGTTTCCTGTTGTTACGGCTAAATCTTTTGGTGTGGCTCCTCCTTTCCGTTCTGCTGTGGAGGAGATTCCACCTACTTGTGGGTTAGAAGAAGTAGTGAAGTTGCTTGTGAAGTATCTGAATTTGAGCTGGGTTACATGTGGTCCTGGGAGTGAAAACTATATTGAGTATGGCGAGAGTCCACAGTGGAAGACACCTACTTCAGGATTGTCCTTCAATGTTGTGAATTTGAGTCTGATGCCACTCACTTCCTGGAATACCCATCTACAGAGGCCGCTTTATCGTTATATAGTGAGGAGTTTCTTGTTCTGTCCCATAGGAAGCTCTATTAAGAATGCATCACAGGTGTTTTCCATCTGGATTATGTACCTGGAACCATGGATGATCAGTTTGGATGATTTCTCAGATCTAGAAGCTGCTTTAAATAAATCTGTAAAAGATGTGAAAAAGCAAGAGTCTTATGAATCACACGTTTCAGGATACACGTCTTTGTGGCAGAGCTACGTGTTATCCAATTATCTATACTACAGTTCTCTGGTTATGCATTTTATTGGCTTTGCGCACAAGTTCCTTCACACAGATCCAGAAATAGTAACTCATATGGTTTTGAAGGTATGATCCTTGTCTTAAGTTTTTTTTTTGTCAAATTCATGGTTTTATCTGGTATGAGTACATGGACATTTTCAAAGTGCTTGCTTTGCAAGACTTCTGTTTTTAAATCTGAGTGTGACCAAATGCTTCTATTGTGTTTCTCTAAACAGGTCATGAGTACATTGACATCGTCGAAAGAGCTTTTGGTTCTGATGAAGAATATAGATAAAGCCTTTCACTCTAAACAAACTGGACCAGGAAACTCAAAAGTGAACGAGTTGTCTAGATTTGCTCCATCTATCCGTGAGCAGTTGAAGGTATGCCTATATTTATCCTCAGAGACATATTTTAACTGTTCTCCATCAGCTCATCATAGACAATGAATTTAGCACCACACCCTTGGAGAAGGTGGGCGGCTTGCTCCAGCCTTTTCTTATAGTAAACATAATTATACAAAGTCAACCCTCTCGCATAATTAGTCAGACTATGTTGAAAAATCATGTTTAATTGCTTGTGGAATGTCAGGATTGGGAAGATGGGCTGTGCGAAAGCAATGCTGATGGATCATTCTTGCATGAAAACTGGAACAAAGACTTGAAACTCTTTAGTGATGTTGAAGATGGTGGACAGCAACTTCTTCAGGTAAACCTTAAATTATCTGTTGTATTGATAAGTTAGAAATAAAAGTAGAATAGGATGGTTTTTGGAATTTTATGCTTAATAACGCTCTGATGGAATGATCCATTTGAAAAAACTTACGAAGAACCTTCCCATTTGCTTGTATCTTATTTTTAGCTGAATTAACATGAGAATTTTGGTTGATAATTAGATAAATTTACAGTCATTGGTGATGCTATGTGCCATTAAATTGGAATACTAGATTTGAGAAATTGTTCACGTCTATTTGTTTCTTCGGTAGTCTAGTTGTATCGACAAGCCATAAGAAACCCTGAGAATACATCTGCACGCATTTTTTCTTGTTTCTGATACTCCTTTTCAATGGTTGTGACACTAGAATCCCTTATCTTATGGGGGCGAGTTGAGCTTAATACTTGTTTAGTTTTGCTGAAGGCTTTTGTTCTTTGCAATTGCAGCTATTCATACTACGGGCAGAAGCCGAACTGCAAACTATGTCCGAGAAAAACCTCTCAGATGCCATTAAGTGTGTAGATTCACTAAAATCAATGGTTTCAAATTTCTTTGGCGGGCATGTCATAAAACCAATCGCTTTCTCCCTAGAGCCGGACCGTCCCCAGAAAAACCGTGATGAGCTGTTCAAGCCACATGGTGCTGGGAAACAAATAGCAGGGAAGGTGAAGTACAAAGGGGACTGGATGACTCGTCCAGTGTCGGAAGACGAGGTTGCATGGATGGCTAAGCTGGTAATCAACATCTCAATCTGGCTCAATGAACGTCTGGGGCTAAACAAAAATGAGAGCATCAAAGATAAAAAGGACAATTCAGAGTCGGTGTCATACGTAGAGATATCAGAGGATGATGTTAGAGACGTGAAGGGAGCTGGAGATGGTGCGAGAATGTTGTGGAGAGGAATGGTAATGGTATGTAGTTCAGTGTTACAAATGATGAGAAGATATGAGGTTAGAGTCAATCTTCGAGTCATGGCGTCTAAAAAGTTTCTGACATTTATATTCCTCTATTTCTTGTTTATTGTACTCAAAAAGATTTTTAGGATAATTTGGTAGAGGTGTCAGGTGTGTGTTTGTCCAAAGAGTGTCAACTGTCAACGTTGAAGTAAAGTGGAAATTTCGAATCTCTACGGCTTCGTTTGCGATCT
The DNA here is from genome assembly GCA_000411055.1 of Leavenworthia alabamica. Taxonomy (NCBI): domain Eukaryota; kingdom Viridiplantae; phylum Streptophyta; class Magnoliopsida; order Brassicales; family Brassicaceae; genus Leavenworthia; species Leavenworthia alabamica. Next base: position 3,053 of record KE156270.1, read on the forward strand.
GATCTCTATACTTTAACGCTAGAAATCGACTGGAGGGTTCTTTGAAACATAAGTATATTGTAATATGGTTGACCAAAGTCGGCCCAGTAAAACTCAGCCGTAAAACAGAAGTAAATTGTTGTGGACCAAGTGCGGCCCAGTAAAACTCAGCCCAAACCCATAAGTAAATTATGGTGGAACCAGTACGGCTAATAAAACTCAGTCCATGATAAAGAAATCAAACTGTGAAGTTGTATTCGAGTCAGAAGCAAAGTTGCAAATGGATTTCACCACAATCAAAAAAGCTTTTTTTTTAGTCACAAAAAAGAGATTTCAAGAGACCCAAGTGAAGAACTAAAGTCTAGGAATAGAGAGAGTGGAGATGTGTTCTGGCGCGCGTGAGCTTTGTCCAAACAGGTACCAGTACGGTCGTTGGTAGGTGAACCTTCTGTTTCTACGAAAAATGAAACTCATTCTGAGGCAAGTTTGGACCACTGTTTTTGGGCGGCTATAGAGTTCTAAGATGCATTAAATGCAGATTGTGATAGGTTGATGTATGGTGTATAAAACCAAAGTGTTTTTAGTGGATTTGGGGTATCATATCCCGGCGATACATATGCTCAAGTTTATAGCTTAACTCGTTAAATACTATGTTTTTCTTTCTCTGTTTTTACGTTTTAAAACAAACAATTCAAAGCCTAAACTAATAAACCAAAGCTGAGAGTGACATAAGTGCGAGGGAGTGAGGTGCATTTCGAACTCAAACAAGTTAACAAATTGGTATCAGAGACTCTGGTTGTATAACCTGAAGCTAAAAAACTCACGGAGATGACTTCTGGAAGAGTGGAGATGGAGAAGTTTGATAGAGATGGAGATTTTATCCTCTGGAAGGAAAAACTGTTAGCTCATATGGAGATTATGGGTTTTCTGGAAGGTCTTTATGATGAGGAAGCAAGTGCAGTTAGAGAATCAACTACTGAGACAAGAGGAGAATCTACTCCAGACCCTGTTACTGCTCTTGAGAAGATAGATGACAAAGTCTTAAAGGAAAAGCGAGGTAAGGCTAGATCGACCATTATTCTAAGTGTGGAAAACAACGTTCTGAGAAAGATTATTAAGGAGAGATCAGCTGCTAGTATGTTAAAGATGTTAGACCAACTGTTTATGGCAAAGTCTCTACCAAATCACATATATCTAAAGCAAATGTTGTATGCTTAAAAGATGAGTGATAATATGACGATTGATGAAATGTCAATGATTTCTTCAAGCTAATCTCAGATCTAGAGAATGTAAAGGTTACAGTCCCTGAAGAATACCAAACTATAGTCTTACTAATGTATCTCCCTAAACAGTTTGATTAATTTAAAGAGACATTGAAATACTGTAAAACTACTCTATCTCTAGAAGAAATCACTAGGGCCATTAGATCAAAGATTCTTGAGTTGGGTGTTGGTGGAAAAGAGCTTAAAAACAACTCAAATGATTTCTATGTTTGAGATAGTGGTTGAATTTAATATTTATTGTTTAGTTTTTATGTAATTTCTTAAAAATATAATCTAATTTTTAATTCAATTAAATTATTAAATAGTAATTTTGTCTTAAATTAATTTTAATGATATTTATAGAAATTAAAGTTAAGTTAGTGGTATTTTTGATAATTGACCTTCACAATATTAACATTTTTTGTCCTAACAGATTTAATTTTTCTAATTACATTTTATTATACCCAGATTTTTTATATTTTAATCACAGTAGGTAGTTTTTAAATGAGTTCCTAAAAAAGTTAGTCTATATTCTAAAATAATAATTTCAATATTGATTAATTTTTGGATTTTAAATTTCAGATTGAAGTAACATACAGTGTTGACAGGAAACAAAAAAAGTAGTAACGTATGGTGGAAAACAAATTTGAATTTAATGACAGAAATAAATACTATAACATATTTTTGGCCAAAGACAGAAATTAATATATTTTTTACAGCTAAATTATATAAAAGGTAATTAAAAAAATAAGAAAAGACAAAAGAAAAAAACAATGGATGAGTGAGTTGGTGCGATCTTTTGGGGAATCGGGAACGTCGTGAACGAGGTACAATGTTACGACGAATCTCCGAGAGAGCTACTGGATTCGCTAAGAATTCGATAATCAGATCGTCTCGATTTCACGGCGAGTCTCTCGATTTCTCCGTTTCACCTGTTCTTATCCCTGGCGTTCATGTCTTTCATTGTCAGGTATAGCAAGCAGGCCATGTGTTTTTGCTCTGTCGATTCAATTGGAGATTAAAAAGTAGTTTGAAAATGTATAGGATGCAGTTGGAATTGTAGCAAAATTATCAGAATGTATAGCAGGAAAAGGTGGAAACATACTTGGTTATGATGTTTTTGTTCCTGAAAACAACAATGTCTTCTACTCACGAAGGTATTCTCTATTTAGTAACATTTATTAGGAATTAAATTACTAAGCTTTGTTATTGAATCGAGTTAGATTATGCTTTTTTGGTGTTTCTTTTGACAGTGAGTTCATATTTGATCCAGTCAAGTGGCCGAGAAACCAAGTTGATGAAGATTTTAAAACTATTGCTGAAACATTTGGTGCTATGAACTCTGTTGTGCGTGTGCCTTCTTTAGATCCCAAGTATAAGATAGCTCTTCTACTTTCTAAACAGGTCTTTTAATCTTTAAGATTGCTCTTTCTTCTACTTTTTTTTTTTGTATTTTGTGCTTAAAATGTATATGATTATATATATATATATATTACAGGATCATTGTCTTGTCGAAATGTTGCATAGATGGCAAGATGGGAAACTCCCTGTGGATATAAGCTGTGTGATAAGGTCAGCTATTTGTTCTTTTTTTCATCGGATGTGTATTATGTAAGCATATATGTTTTGGTCTCAGATGCTTATGCTGCTGAAGTTTGTTTTGTGTAAATAGTAATCATGAAAGAGCTTCAAACACTCATGTTATGCGATTTCTTGAGAGGCATGGGATTCCATATCATTATGTATCAACAACAAAAGAGAATAAAAAAGAAGTTGAAATTTTGGAATTGGTTAAAGACACTGATTTCCTAGTTCTTGCTAGATACATGCAGGTATATCAGATTTTTAGTCCTTGCCTCATCTCTATATTCTATCCAAGCATAGCTTCATTACTTAATTTGAATTCTTAGCATTTTTCCTTCTTTTTTTTCAGATTCTATCAGGTAACTTTTTGAAAGGTTATGGAAAGGATGTGATCAACATTCACCATGGTCTCTTGCCATCATTTAAGGGTGGAAACCCCGCAAAACAGGTCTCTGAGTTTTACCCTGGCTCTACCTTGTCTTAATCTATTAGTTGGTCGTTTAGTTTTGTCTCCTAATATTCTAGATTCTGTTGTAGGCATTTGATGCAGGTGTGAAACTAATTGGAGCAACGAGTCACTTTGTTACCGAGGAACTTGATTCAGGACCTATCATTGAACAAATGGTAACTCATCTGCCAAGATTGGTATTTGGTATAGTCAAGGTTCTTTAGCAGCTTTCTCAATTAATCTGTCTGAATTTGGCTTTTTCTTTTAAGGTTGAGAGTGTTTCCCACCGAGACAACTTAAGGAGCTTTGTCCAGAAATCAGAGGACCTCGAGAAAAAATGCCTCACAAAAGCTATAAAATCATACTGCGAACTACGGGTATTACCATATGGCACAAACAAGACTGTTGTATTCTAATTAAGAAAGCAATGACTTTGATTCTCGTCTGATATTTTGTATGAACAACTCAACACAAGGTTATACCATTTCTGTAAGATTAATGATTCATTTGCAGCAGAATTTTATTTACAGAAGTCTCTAGGGCATTAGACACAATGATTCCAGAGAGCATTTAGCAGCCTCAAGGCAAGTTACTTGGCGGAGATTAGACTGAATCCCATCAACCCATCTCTGCTTCTCAATCTTACTCTCGCACTTGAACTCCAAAAGACCATGTCCTGTTTTCAGACCAAAATAGACTTCTTCGGAAGTTTCCCTCTCTTTTCTGTAAGGCCATCCAGATATCTCGTCGCAGACTTCATAAACAACACCTTCAGATGCAACAAGAAGTTTCAGACTTCCATGTTTCAAGTAATCTCTCTTAACTCTTGAAAGAAGAGAATATGCTTACATTTTATCTTCTTGGAGATTGCCCCTCCAATGTGTTTGCTTTTGAGTTTGATAATTACCTGACAAATTCATAGAGCTTAAGCTGTTTAGCACCTAGTATAGATAAGCAGATTAAATCCAGGTAAATCCAGTCAAGTACCTGAGACTTCTTGTTGATATAGACACAAACTTGCTTAGTTCGCTGCACGCCTGCTAATGAAGTTCATTATTGTAAGCATTAACTAATGGAACAAGTCTTGACTTAGGTAGAGAGTTAGAGAATAGTTGTATTACCATGTCTCACACACTGAACCAGTTTGCCCTCTAAAGGAAGATTGGGTTTCTCCAACCTCAAATGGCAACCTGATGGCCATTGAGAGTCTGAGAAGCTCCTCTCACAAGGTGTGATAGTCGCTTTTTTCCTTGCTTCCTTTGGCTGCCTCACCTTCAGAGCCTCTTCTCCTCTCAATGCTGTCTCAGTTTTCCACACAAAAATCAGATTAACATACCATCTTACTAACCCAACCAAAGCCTCAAACACCAATATCCTTACCAGTAGCAGCTGCAGCTGTGAGAGTCATGAGATCGCCAGGGCTGTTGATATCAACAGAAGACCTAACTGTGGAAGCAACACAAGTGTGATCAGCTCCTACATGCTCAGCAATCTCAATGCAATGTGAAGCCAGTAGCTCTGTTGCTGAGGCTAGAGCCAGAGCCATCATAGAGCTTGACCCTCGGCTGCAACTTTGCTCAGAGGTCACAGACGCTAACCCAGCTGCCAAAGCTGCAATGGACACAGCTGAGTGAACACGAGCCTTCTCAACACGCTCTTTATTTTTCTTCTTTGGAATCCTGATGGTGCTGTGTTGTTTGTGGTGAAACCACTTTGATAATCTCCCTGGTCTAGTTGTCCCAGCAGAACTCATGATCTTCTCTGCCTGCAATACCAAGTAATCATCATAAGTGAATGTATCTGACTTAAATAAAATATATAGTCTCTTCTTCATAATGATGTCTGTCAAAATCTTTAGAACAGGAACAATGATGATACCATGAGTGGATCTGCAGCAGCATCAACTTGGAAGACGACTCTTGGACTGTAGTGGGAGAGAGTAAACAGATCTTGATGTTGAATATGTTTCTGAGCTAAAGCTTTGGAGATTTCAGAAGCAGATAGACTCCATGATCTTGACAAGAACATCATTGACTCCATTGGTGTCTGAGGCTGATGAATCCCAGAGAAACTCTCTTCAGTTCTCATAATTCCTTCCTCCATATTATCTGATCCAAATAACGACGAAGAACTATCATTCCAATCTAAATGAAATCCACTTTTCATTTTCGAGATTAAGAACGTTGACTCAACTTGTTAAAGCTAATAACAAGAAGAATATAAACTTTGGCAATGTTCTAATCCAATAAAAATGTAAATCAATGAAGTGTACATGTTATGATATAAGTAGAAAGATAGGAAGAGACAGAGGGAACACAGATCGATGGACATGTCCCATAAAATGGGTACTTGATAAATCATGGAACTCGTAATTAAGTTAGTGTTTTGGTCTTTTGGGGGACATATGCATCGGTTTATGAGACATAAGCTGCTCTTTTGTCTTGTCTTTTTGAGTTTGAGAGGATTTGACTGGACGACTTTAACAGAGTTCGTGACTCTTCTGTTATAATTGTAATCTCACAAAATCATAAAAATGTTGTTTTTTTTTCTATAAAGATACTGGCCACGAATGCAATAGTGTTACGGACAATTCTAATAGCCGTCTGGTTAGTTTTGTTTCTATATTTACGATTATTATTTGATATATATCTATGGATAATCAAATTCATGTAACTAATAGAATCAGCAGTAGTCATTGGTTTTACAAAAACAATTAAGAATCCATTGGTAGAAGATTTTAAATTTTTATTGTAAGCTTTTAGCGATATAAACTTTAACTGTAAATATTGTATTTGTAGCTTTAGAAATATATAAACTACAAATCAATTTTAATAACAAATCAAACAAAAAGCAATTACATTATTACAAATAAACGAATAAACCCACTAAAAAATAAAATAATAAGCAACATAAAGTTCACGTGTTATTTGAAGTGTAACTAGTAGAATTACGGAGGATCAATAATGTACTCGTTGGACAATTATGATTCATCAGTTGATGTGTTTGTCTTGTAGATAGCCATGACCACGATTACGGTTATTGCGGTTACGGTTAGTTAATTGTCGGTTATGTTTATAATTTTTTTAATTTTAATCTTAACCACTTAATATACGGTTAATACGGTTAAAACCGATTACGGTTAAAAATGATTACGGTTAAAAACGATTACGATTATATACGGTTAAATTTTAGTTTATTTATTTACTAATAATATAAAAAATAATATCATGAATATTTTTATCAAAACATATTTAAACTCTATCGCAAGAATTAAATAGTGATATTTCAACTAATATTATCATATAATACATTTTATTTTAAAAACAGTTACAATTATAGTATTACAGTTACACCATACACCATACAGTTAACTAACGGTTTTTATACGGTTATGATTAATTATGATTACGGTTAATAATTTACGGTTAACCATAACTATTATGCTTCTGCAGTTAACGGTTACAGTTTGATTATAGTTAAAAAACAGAACGTTTACCGTAAAATACGGTTACGGTTAAGTTTTGATCATCCCTACTTGTAAAGTGGTAAAAATCACCCATAATTTCATGTTGATTCTCATTGCAGAATAAATATAAATATAATACCAATATTAATGTAAATGTTGACCATTTAACAAAGTATATTTTATGGTTTACAGCCAAACGCAAAGAGACTCAAATTTTATATCAAATTGTATAACCAATATTAGAAGATAAATAAAAAAAAAACAGGAAATATAAAAGATTATTCAACAGCTTTAAAAAGACATCGAAATAGTTCAACATTTGCTTCAAAACCCAACCAAATGATTTGCTCATGTGATGAATCTTCAACGATACTGAAAAATAATAATCAAAAACACCAGATGAATTGATCATATATTTGCAAGAGACACACAATAACTGATATATAATTAAATAAATAAATAATTTACCTTAATGAATCCGATCTCCTTAGCGTTGCTACGGAAACATTGTCTACAGCAATTGAGACCATACTTTCTAATTAATCCATGCGAGTTTCCACACACACGACTACACATTCAAACAAAATGCCAGATCCTCATATGAGATTTTAGAATGATTTCACAGATCTAAAAAAGTTAAGATTACCAAGTGCGAGATCCTGGCCCGTATTTCTTGGGATGAGAATTCCAAACGTTCGAGTGACCCATTACTTTTGTGGCGATTCGCTGTAGAAGAACGGCTAAACAAACACTTCTAACAACATTGGAAACCCTAGATTTCGTCCTTGTTTATATAACTGCGACTTGTAGAAGACAACACACAATTTAGATTAAATATTGGGCCTGGGCCGAGGCCCATAAGTGTTTTCAAAGTTATTAAACCCATTTATTAACAAGTCCATTAATGATTTGTATGATTACTAAGAAGCCCAATTAAAATATTTTTCCTTCCGGCGTCATAAAACCCTATAATTAAATAAAAACCTCAATGTTTTTTTCGGGCTTCGTCTCTTTCAATGGCTTCTTCTTGCAGTAGATTCATGAGCAGATCCTCCGTATCATCTCTCAGATCCGCCATCAGATCTTCACTTGGAAAATCTCCCACTGCTACCGGATTTCGAATTCCGTCTAAACCAGCTGCTTCTCCCCTTCCCAGATTCTCCTTCTCCAGGTCTGCTTACAATTTCATTCGATTTCTTTGAGTTTTAGGGTTTTTTCATTCATTTGATGTAACATTTTAGGTGTCCATCTGAGCTTGGTTGTGTTCAGTCTATGTTACCGCTTCATAGTACAGTGGCGGCTGCTCGATTGACGTCATGCCTTAGCACAACTTCCAGAAGCAGCCGAGCTCTCTCTCAGGGTACTCTTTGCTGCACCTCTCCCGACCTCTAATTCTAATTTCTGCTTTCTTGCTCGTGAGTTGCTTTTTTGCTTTCTTCTCCAAATTTGATTCTTTACTTTGATGACTGAGCTTTACACTAAAGTTTCCTACTTTATCCGTTTTGGTCTTAGCACTCGTTCTTTTGTTGGTTAGACTTAGAAATCAGAAACCTTCTCTAATGCGTTACATGTGACTCTATGTGAGGACGTTAGACCGCTATGAGAAAAGGATCATATTTATAAAAGCTCTGATTAGTTGTTTGATTGCTTACATACATGAAGTGTTGCTATAAGTAATTTATGACAATGCATGCTAATTCCTTGTTCATGTTTATTCTTGGTTTTATGGATTTTCTTGATCTATTAAATAGTTATAGTATCTAGTGTTGATAGAACTAATGTTTGATTCATAAGGTAGGAGGATTGACCCTAGTAAAACTTATATAGGCTGAGTGTGTAGTGAATCACTTTTCTAGAGTTGTGTAAGAGTTTTGAGCTTGTGTCCAATGTGTCTGTCTAATTATAAGTAATTGCTTCATGCAGGCACATAATTTCATCTTTACCATGTGGGATCCTTACATCTTTATCAAGTATGAACCTTTTTTTAGTTCTAGACTTCTAGTAATCAAAATGAAATACTGGAAACCAAGTTTTAGGAAAAAGACCTATAAAAGTTGGGATTTTTGAAGGGGAACTTACTAAACCAAACGCTTCAGATTGTTGTTGTGTTTCTTGTTTTTTTTTCTTCTATGAATGCCAGTATTAGGGAAATAAGTTCATGATCTGTGTATAAGAGTGGCAACAATCCTATAATAATTTGTAAAAATGCTCTTTGTCCCAGATGGAGTCGATGACACGTGAAACATAGTTGCAGTTGTTTTTAAAGGTGGGCTCTGTCAACAATGCTGTGGTGATAATTTAGATTTAGGAAGCTATTTTAGATGAGATTGCTTGAATAGTTTGCTGTTCATCTGATCCACAAAACGTTGTCTAATTCTTTCTTCTTTATAAAAGATCAGTTTGTGTTTCTGCCTTAAGCGTTATTTTTCTTTTTTTCTTTTTCTGCTACAGAGCTGGGCCTTTCAGTTCCAAGGTGACTTGATACATTGAGGAAGAGTATTTACTATTGAGGGAGTCAAGTTTCTTCTCCAAACTTATAGACAAGAACTTGCTTTTCTTTTTGTTAGCGACTCCAAACTCATGCTCTGTGATTCATGATGAGTAAAACAATGTAATGCCATGTCTCCTTTTTACACTATACATCTCTCAGATTGTAGTCTCATGTTTGATTCGTTGACTAGTTTTAAATTTTGTTGTTTACATTACCAAATCAAAACTTCAAGCTGTATTGCTGCATTTCGCTCTTGGATCCAGTTAAACCCGACTTTTTTCTTCACCTCTTTCTGTCTCATTATCTTCCTAGTATGACTAACTTCTCTCCATCTCTAATGGTAAGCATAGAGGTTCGACATAACTATGTATACATACTCATCTTCATCAGCTTCCCCTAACTCAACCATCTCTGCAGTGACGACTTTTGCAGCTTTCAGATCCTTTCGAGCACTACAAACACCAAGCAACGCTCCAAACTAAACCAGTAAACCCAAAACCGAATTCTTGAGTCGCCTTTTGTGCTTGCCCAACCTCTCCTCTCTATCCCATAGCCCTGGTAAGAGAATAACAATGCTCTATGCTTGGTTTGATCCCATATTCGTTTATCATTCTCTCAAAGTAGTCAAGCGTGGCCTCCATTGGAACTTAACAATGAGAACAAGCAGCTAATAGATTCAAGAATATGAACCAATCAGGTTTCAGGTATATTTCTTGTTGAGTTGGAAGAGGCAGTGGAACCAATAGAGTGATTTTAACCCTTTTATACAGGTCGGACGATGATGCTTCTTCATATATAACCAGAATTCGAAATAATTGGTAAAACGTCAAATAGTTATTTTTGAGGAAGGTTACAGAACAGTTTGGTGAGATTGAGGTTAGGGTAAAACAGGCTTAAAATAGACAAAATATATATATTTGGAAAGTAGTAAATATAGGTAGAATAACAATGGAGGATATGTTTTCTTACACAAACAAAACTTGAGGAATATAATGAGAGGAGACTTAAGAATAAAATGGTGATAACAGAGATATTTTCTAGATGAAGGTATAAAAGAGATAAGAATCTCTGTTGCAATCTTCTCTAAAACTCATTATTGGTTATAATGAAATTTCCTGCAATGCAGTTCCTTTGTGTAGATTTCTATCGAATGATACTGAATCTCCAAGAGGGGAGGATGAAAAAAGAGTTGATAGAAGAGATGGTGATAGTAGGAGGTTTAGTTATGGTTCAGTTTGTATATGCAGGCAATTCTTTGCTCATGAGTTATTTGATGTCACTTGGTTTAGGCCCTTTCACCATTGTTATCTTCTCTACCTTTGCCACTTTCATCATCCTCTCCCCTTTCGCTATTCTCTTCGAAAGGTCTGTCTCATTCATTCCTTCACACACACACCCAAAGCAAAAGAACTTGTCTTTTTTTTTTTTATATAATCTTCTTCTCATGTTTTGTTTTATTGTGTTCTAAAGGAAGCAATGGCCTAATGAGCTTAGTTTGAGGCTTATTGGTAAGCTAGTTTTAATCTCCTTTGCAGGGTAAGTATCATCCATCCTTTAAAATTTTATAAATAAATATGTAAATATTTAGAAATATTTATACAGTTTCTTTGTTTTGTATTTGAATAAAAAAAAAACAGAGTAACTCTGTTCCAGTCTCTGTTTCTAGAAGGAATCAGGTTGACATCACCAGCAATGGCAACAGCGATGCCTAATCTTGCTCCTGGTCTTATTTTCTTCATAGCTTGGATCGTTAGGTTAGAGAAGATAGATCTGAAATGTATGTATAGCAAATTGAAGATCTTAGGAACACTGCTCTGTGTCTTAGGGGCTTTAACAATGAGCCTAATGCATTCAATAAAACACAACGAAGCAAATGATCCTTCAGTATTTGTACTTGATCGAGACAGAGTCGTTGGATGTATATACCTTCTTGGAGCTGTCTTTGTTTTATCCACCAACGTCGTTCTTCAGGTACATTCCGGTTTATTATATAACCAACCATTTTAGTTATCTCCGGTCTAAATTCGGTTATTGCAGGCATCGACATTAGTAGAGTTTCCCGCACCGATATCGTTAAGTGCAATAACGGCATTACTAGGAGTGTTGATAACAACAGTTGTACTATTATTACAAGACCATAAAACTAAAGTACTTACCAGTTCATTGCTTAGCTTCCGTAACCTCGTTGCTTATTCTATACTGGTAAGTTCGAATTAATATTTCGTGTATACATAATTAAATTTGTTTTGGTTATTATAATATATAGTTTTAATTTGAATGGTAGGGAGGGACAGTGAGTGGAGCATGTGTTAGCTTTAATGGATGGGCCATGAAGAAACGTGGACCCGTCTTCGTATCAATGTTTAGTCCATTCGCAACCGTTATTTCAGTTGTTTTCTCCGTTCTGACATTAGGAGAGTCCCTTAGCCTTGGAAGGTACTACACAACTCTTACCATATGTTTATATATATTATTTTATTTATTTTAATGGAATGATTAACATACAAATTGCAGTTTGGGAGGGATGGTGTTGATGTTCATAGGACTATACCTTGTATTATGGGCTAAAGGCAAAGAAGGTTCTTCACAAATTGATGGTTTTGACAGTGAGTTCGACGCTAAGAAGCCTCTTTTGTCTTGATTTGTTTTTTTTTTTTCATCATCTTTTTTTTTTCCATTTTATGAGTAGAAAAAGGATTTGAAAATTGAATATTGAGTTTTATTCTCAATTTATAGTTAAAAATTTTAAATGGATAAAGTGGAATCTATATATGTTCGTGTGTTTTTTTCGCAGACCATTAATACAAGATGATGGATCAAGTTACAGACTTACAAATCATATCGATTGACTATTACAACTTGGTTGCATAATATATATACTTTTGTCATGAGTTAGATATATAGAGCAATCATCTTAAATACGCAGACTCGGTTCTCGCCTTATTGAAATTAAACATTTGTATAGAGGTTAAGTCACATTTAAAAATTAAAATAAACCAATATATAGATTACATAGATTATAGTTATGTTTTAAAGAATTTTAGTTGTAATATAAAAATCCAAAATAACTAAAAACTAGATTATAACCCACGTGTTTCACTGCGTGGAAAAATATATTTGATATATATTTTTAATATAAAATTATATAAGATATACTTATAATGTGTTTTACAAATTTTTATAAATATATTGATATTAAATATTACATTATAGTTACTTTATATTGTAAATAATATATATATATTCGGATAATATAATTATAGATTCAAAAAATATGGATTTATATAGTTTAATAAGATACCATGATTAAATTTTAAAAATTTTTAGGAAGGTGAAGTTATAATTTCTATAATGTCACATGTAATAAAATATTTTACTGAAAATAAATAAACAAATATATTAATTTTATTAATTCAACCACTGAATTTTAATATTTCAATCATATAATATTTGTATAATGTATATCAATCGTATAATATTTCAATCATAGGTTGCGACATGTAGGTTGTGTAGGTTGTGTTTCAATCATATAATATTTGTGTATATTCTCAAATCATACTTAATATTGTATATATTATATATAATATATAGTTTCGTAAACACATTATTATTATACTTAATATTATATATATAGATTAGTAAACAATATAAACAATATTAAATATAAGTAGATTTATAATATATTATGAAATATATGGAAAACATATATAAAAGGTGAAATATATGATTTATATAGTTAAGAGTTTATAGTATAAGAAAATTATTATTATTGATGATATATATGACTAATAATGTATGTGTGAAATATAAAAATATTGTTAAAGTGAAATATTTATTAAATAGTAAATTATCTTGTTACTTTCTAGTAATTTAATATAAATATTAAATAAAATATGATAATCTAATGACATAAAATGTAATATACCGCGGCAATATAGAGTTATTTTTTAATTAGTACTGCTTAAATAATAAGTAGTAGATATGTTTAGTTATCAAATTATTGCTAAAAATAATTCATATCTATTAATTTTTTTAAAAACAGCTATTTATTATAGTTTTGCAATATTTATCATTATATTTTTTAAGAGTGAACAATTTATAATGATCTTTATATTTATACTATTAGTCATTAGAATATTATATGTCATATTATTAGATTGAAATTATTTTCACATATTAATAGTATAGTTTATTAAATAACATAATAAAATTTTAAGTAACTAGTAACATTTTTTTTAAAGGATTTTCTTCTAAAATTAAAATAGTTTACAATTAAAATAAAATAGAGGACGAGGAGACTTGGTTAGTACAATACAAAACTATCAGAGAAAGAGCACAATTGTAATTACAAATCGATGAAAACCTCCTGTTGTTGTGGAAATTACTTGGCATAATAATTATCACCTCTTAATTCATCATACATCTGGGGTTCGAACCCACCATCCCACATTGTTAATGAGGATATTAAAGCCAATAGACCAAAGGAGAAAAAAAAAAAATCTCTTGTAGTTACTAATTTGAATTGCATTAAACTTCATAATTGTGAAACTTCGCAAATGTAACCTATAGTATATGTTTGGTGTTGGTTTTTATTTCTTTTGTAATAACGTTATATTATTTAACAACTTATTTAAGTGATAAGGAAGTCAACAGTAATTTATTACGTTACCAAAACAAAAAACAAGTGGATTCATCATGGGCTCTCGTGGACTGGATACTCCTTCATTGTTTGACCAAAAAAATACTCATTCAATATTTATTACATATAAGGGTAAATTCGGAAGAGACAGTGGAGGTGCAAAAAAAAAAAGAAATCAAAGTCTATCTGTTTCTTGTTCGATCTCGAAGATTTCACCGACTAATCGGAGTCTCAATCGGAGATTAGATCCTGGTATTTTCACCTACGAATCCTTTGTGGTTTTTCATTGCTCTGTGTTACTCTACTCATTTTCATCTTTTATCTTCTATAAATTTTGCAATTGTTATTCTCGCGAAGCTTGCAGATCCATCGATCTCAATCTGTGTGGGGTTCAGGGTTAGGGTTTTACATTCGATTTCAATTGTTGATTGATGGCTTCGAGTTCCACTGCTGATTTTCTGCTGGAGGATCAAACGGACGAGGATTTCTTTGATAAGCTTGTTGACGATGCTTATATTCCCAGCGAAGCTAACACTTCATCCTCTGCCAAACAGCTGAAGTTCGACGACGGAAGTGATTCCGACGATGCTAGAGCTTTTGCGAATCTCTCCGTCGTTGACGATTTTGTAGGTGATGGAGATGGCGGCGCATTGACTCAAGCAGGCCTCATGAACGATGTTGCAAGTAGTACTTCGGTGGGAAAAGACGAACCGTCAACTATTGCAGTGGAAGCTGTTCAATCTATCAACTGTGATGCAAATAAGTTAAAGGATGATGATGATGTGGTTAGATCGGTGGTGGATGATATGCCACCTTCTGAAACAGCAACAGAAAGCAATATAATCGATGGATCTGGGGTTAAGGAGGTTGACTGGGGTTCGTTTTATGCAGATTCATCTGTAGATGACGGTCGTGGCTTTGGTTCATACTCTGATTTCTTCACTGAGTTGGACGGAACTGCAGAAAATTTACAGGGGAAGCCGGAGGTAACTGTGGCCTCTGGAGGAAACTTAGTCTCCAATAATGCAAACAACTTTAGTGTTGGTTTAGATAATTCAGCAGGGTTTGAGCAACATCAGGGTCAAGTGCATCATGACTTTGCGACTGGCCAGTACGTGGATAACAGTCAATCTTGGGACAATCTATATCCAGGATGGAAATATGATGCAAGTACTGGCCAATGGTATCAAGTTGATAATCATGATACAAGTGTGAATTCGCAGGAGAGCTACATAAATTCTATGAGTAACTCGTTAAGCGTTGCTGCTGATCAGTCGGATGTTTCTTATCTGAAACAGAGTACAACATCTGCAGTGGATTGCACGACTGAGAGTGTCTCTACTTGGAACCAGGTTTCACAAGTGGGCAATGGATATCCAGAACATATGGTATTTGATCCACAGTATCCGGGATGGTACTTTGACACAATTGCTCAGGACTGGCGCTCTCTGGACAGCTACAACCAGGCTTCTCAAACTAATGGAACTGGTCAAGCTCATGATCAGCAAGTTCAGAATGGTCGTACTGTTACAGCTACTGATCATAGTAATAGTGATAGTAGCATGTATGATGTTAACAAAGAAAATCAGACATTCAAAGCAGAAGAGAGCCAACATGAAAGTTGGGACCATTCTTACTACGCCAACAATCAGCCGGCTACAAACACCTGGCAATCAGAAAATGCAAGCTTAGGGGGAAACTTTCAAGTAAATAATATGTACAATACAGAACCTGTGATTGAACAATTTAAGCCAAATGCAGTTGGAGCTCAGAGCTTCATCCCTCAGCATATGAATATGGCTAGTGTCATGCAGAATGGACAACTGGGTATCTTAAACGATTTCTCTAATAAACAGAAATCTGTAGATCAATCATTTCAGAGCAATCAGCTTTTCTCCCCAACTTCAGGAAAATCATCCGATGGGCGTCCACCACATGCACTTTTTAGTTTTGGATTTGGTGGGAAGTTCATTATTATGAAGGATAATAGTGGCTCTCTGCAGAATTCATCATTTGGGAGTCAGGTTAGTCCTTCAGTGTAATTTTTCATTGTTTTATTTTACAACCTTGGAAGTTCTGCAAACTATTGCAGAGCTATCACTAATTTTTTGAACATGTATGAAATATATTCCTTAATTATAACCTCAAAAAGATAATTTTAATTCTTCTGTAACTGCTGATCCTTATCTATCTGATTTTAAAGGGAACTGGGGGAAGCACCATCTCTGTCTTAAATTTGGCAGAAGTTATATCTGGGAGTGCCTCTTCTTTTTCAAGTCTCGGGGAAGACTCTTTGAGCTACTTTCGTTGTCTGCATCAACAATCTCTTCCAGGTCCCTTGGTTGGAGGAAATGTTGGAAGTAAAGACTTGAATAAGTGGATTGATGAAAGAATTTTGAATTGTGAATCTTCCAATATGGATTTTTCTAGAGGGAAGCTCTTAAAGATGCTTCTTTCTTTGCTCAAAATATCTTGTCAGTATTATGGAAAACTCCGATCTCCTTTTGGCACTGATGCTTCACAAAAGGTGAGCCATGCATGAGATTTCTTGTCAGTTATTTTCTTAAGGAAACATTTGTATAAGTTGCAATTTCTTCATCTTTTTATTTACACTGCAAACAGGAAGCTGATACTGCAGAAGCAGCAGTTGCTAAACTTTTTGCATATGCCAAGAAAGATGGTAGCCAAAATGGTAGTTATGCTCCTTTTAACCAATGCTTGCAGCATTTACCACCGGAATCACAAATGCAAGTGAGTATTAGACATCATATTCCATAGTCACTTTCTAGGAAGTTTTGTTTCTGCATGATTTACTCATTTGGAAGAATTCCCCAGGTAACTGCTTCTGAGGTGCAGAATCTTCTGGCTTCTGGTAGCAAAATGGACGCTCTAAAATGCGCACAAGAAGGCCATTTATGGGGACCAGCACTTGTTATTGCAGCACAACTTGGGAATCAGGTTTTTTTCCTTTAATTGTTGTACATTCAAAAATTTAACTCTTGTAGTTGCTTGACTAACATGGCCGATGTCTTAACTTGCAGTTCTATGCAGAGACTGTGAAACAAATGGCCCTTCGCCAACTGATACCAGGGTCACCTTTGCGGACATTGTGCCTGCTGGTTGCAGGACAACCAGCTGAAGTGTTTTCTTCTGAAAGTACAAGCAATGTCCATTTTCCTGGTTCTGTAAATGTGCCTCAACAACAACCCCAGGTAATACATTAACCATTTATTTCTTCTCTGTCAGACAATGTGATAGATTAAAGAGAGAAATAAAAATTCAAAATATGTTGACAGAAAATGTAGAGACAATTATCTACCACAGGGAACTAGTCCACCAAAAGGACATATGTTCAGCTCTGTCACAAAGGCTTGCTCATAATGTAGATATGTTTCCTTGAATTGCAGTTTGGAAGTAGTAGCATGCTTGAAAATTGGGAAGAGAATTTGGGTATAATAACTGCTAACAGAACCACTGATGATGAGCTTGTGATTACTCATCTTGGAGATTGCTTGTGGAAAGAAAGGGGCGAGGTGGTTTTCTGCCTTGTTGTATTGTTTTACTTAATTGACTGTATCATGAAATTTGAACTACTGTTATGAATCAGGTAATTGCGGCGCATATTTGCTATTTAATCGCGGAAAAGAACTTTGACCCATACTCAGAAAGCGCCAGACTCTGCCTTGTCGGAGCAGACCATTGGAAATGTCCTCGAACATACACAAGTCCAGAGGCAATACAGGTGACTTTCTTATCACTGTGATTTGTTGTCATCATACCTGCCGGAAGATTCTGTTTTGAGCATATCATAAATACCCTCCATGTTCCTCAAAATATGTTTTTTTATAGAAAGTCTGACAATATTCATGGAAGATGCAATTCGTTTTGTTACTTGTTTGATATATGATTATATTTTCGATTTATTGTTTGATCTTTGCATGGGCAGAGAACAGAGTTATATGAATACTCTAAGACGCTTGGAAACTCTCAGTATATCCTGTTACCGTTTCAACCGTATAAAGTCATATATGCCCATATGCTGGCTGAAGTTGGTAAACTTTCGGCTGCACAGAAGTAAGAAAATTCACTTTCCATCTTCTACTCCTGGGTTAGACTATATGTGTTCTTGATGTTGTGTGCTGTGGCTGAATCAGGTACTGTCAAGCAGTCTTAAAATGCCTCAAGACTGGCCGATCACCTGAAGTTGAAACATGGAAACAGCATGTTGTATCTCTTGAAGAGAGAATCCGTATCCACCAACAGGTACAACTCACACAATTTCTGGTTCTCATAGACTTATATTTAACTGTTGATTTTTCCGGTGTGTCTACATCTTTTAGCTATCTTTTCCTTTAAATCGAGATATTAAAAAGGCTTACATTTGTAGGTTGTACTTTACTTTGAACGAATATGTGAAATCTTGGACATCCATAAAATTTGGAACAATCTAAAGCTTCTTTTTAGAACTTATGATCCAACCTAATCGGCCATTTCTCTTTCAGGGCGGTTATACTGCGAATTTGGCCCCAGCAAAACTTGTTGGAAAATTGCTGAACTTTTTTGATAGTACGGCACATCGTGTTGTTGGGGGCATGCCGCCACCTGCACCACATTCAACAACAGGAAACGTACAGGTAAATGAGTATCAACATCAACAGCA
The DNA here is from genome assembly GCA_000411055.1 of Leavenworthia alabamica. Classification (NCBI taxonomy): domain Eukaryota; kingdom Viridiplantae; phylum Streptophyta; class Magnoliopsida; order Brassicales; family Brassicaceae; genus Leavenworthia; species Leavenworthia alabamica. The sequence continues at coordinate 21,582 of KE156270.1, forward strand.
GGAAGCGACTAAGTTGCCATATAGTCAGTCGACTAATACAATGTTATCACTGATGCCACCTGCTTCAATCGAACCCGTACATGAGTGGGGTGAGAACGGGAGGATGATGACAGCACATTCTAAAAGTGCATCAGAGCCAGATTTTAGTAGGACGCCAATACAGGTCTATATCACTAGAAAACCATTTCTTTTTCTTTTTTTAATTAGCACCAGATGTCTGTTTTGCCATAGTGATTGATTAATCCTGTGGGTAAGGAGGTCCCGTTGTTATGAAATTTTCCCCGAGCCTAGCCTAAGATAAATCTCTGGACCAACTGACCGGGTAGTCCTTAGGCTTTCCAACTGCACCAACCTATACGGGTTTAGAAATCATTGCTTAGGGCTTAAAGGTTTGCCTTTTTCTGATAGGATCAGGCTGACTCCGCAAAAGACAAAGCTGCCGATGTGGTGACACAAGTGAAACCAACTGGGAATGTGATAAGTTCGCGCTTTAGCCGCTTTGGTATTGGCATATTGAAGAACACTGTTGGCAGGGTCTTACAATCTCGGCCAAAAAATCAGGTAAACCTTGCTAAATGTTAAGGCCGTGACGAGTCTTTTTAAATATATTCTGATTGTTTTTGGGTCATCCTTTGGGAGTAGGCAAAACTGGGTGAGGAGAATCAATTTTATTATGATGATAAACTAAAGAGGTGGGTGGAGAAAGGTGTGGAACCTCCAGCTGAGGAAGCTGCACTGCCTGCCCCTCCAACATTAGGCGCATTGCAAAACAACTCATTGGGTTATGAAAACAAATCTGATATGAAAAACGAGATGTCTCCGTCCAGTAGGAGGTGGAGTAGTGGCAGCCCAACTCCGTCAGAGAATTCTTCTGGAATCCCACCAACCTCACAGGGTTCAAACCAGTTTTCAGCTCGCGGACGTATGGGTGTACGTGCAAGGTAAACAGACCACTTGAGACACTTTAGAATATTAATATATGAAGACTATCCTAGATCTTAAATCATGAGGTGCAGTTGTAGTGTCACATTAGAATAGCATTAAGGAAGGAGGAATATAAGCCACCATTGATTTACTTGTACAAAAGAAATAAAAGAGCTTTAGGTGTGATTGTTGATTGTAGTACCAGTTGTGGAACTGAATCGATTGTTCCCTTATTAGTGTATTACTGTAGATAATGTGCATGCTTAGAACTGATCAATGTTACTCTTTTTTTTGGGGAGCAGATACGTTGACACTTTTAACCCAGGCCGTGGAAACTCTCAGACCATGTTTCAGTCACCCACACTACAATCTGCTAAACCACCAATGCCTGCAAAAGCAAAATTCTTCGTCCCAGCAGCACCTGCATCGTATTCAAACGACCAGGTAATGGAATCTGCTGGTGCTGAATCCATAGAGGAGAAGTCGGCAGATGAAGTAGTAGTAGCCTCAGCAGGTTCAGTGGAGTCTCCTACGCCATCTGCAATGACAATGCAGAGATTTCCAAGTCTAGACAACATGAAAAGAAGTGGATCAGGAATAAGCCTTAATGGTAGTGGGGATCTTCCTCCTTCAGGTTCGAGAAGAACAGCTTCATGGAGCGGAAGTATGAACAGCTCGTTAATGTCGCCAACAAGTGCAGCAACATTCAAGCCAAGTCCACTCAACAGTAGTAGCAGCAGCTTAGGAGAAGAGCTACAAGAAGTGGAACTGTAAGTTGAAATCTGTAATATCACAAAAAACAAAAAAAACACACAGTTTTTGAGGATTGTGACAGGTAAATCAATCAATCAAATGTTAATCCATGAGTTACCCAGAATATCTGCTTCTGTCAATGATATGGGCAAATATGTTGTATTGTTTGTTTGTTTTTTACTTTTTCTACAGTATAAAATTCATTTTAACTTTTCTTTGTTAAGACAAGAAAATAATAAACATTAATATTGGTTGATGAGTAATCAAATTTGTTCACCATATCCATATGTTGGCCTGTTTATTCTTGGATCAACCAGATACTTTAATGATGTGGTCGACGGGGTCTAGCCATCAGCAAACTTTCAATGCAGGAGCAAGAGAAGAAGATTGTAAGAGCGATAAATGCAAATCATGTGATGAGCCAATCTGTCTCACCTGCAGCTGCACGTGTGATCTCTGCTCTGCTCTCATCTCTCACATTTTTTTATGGATTACTTAAAATTCCTCATTTGATTGATTCTCTTCCCGATGACAAATGCTATAAATTAAGATTTGACAGTGTTTTATAATAAATAAGTGACATACAAGGAAAAGTTGCAAACTGAGTGACTTACTTGTGCAATGGAAAATTTACAGATTGATACATCTAAACAATTTCCACAACACATGACATCTTAAAATTTTCAACATTCATGACAACGTGAACAAAAGAAGAGGTGCAAAACTTAATCTTCCATTTTTTAAAAAGCTTTCTACAATTACAGTCGAGTTCTATCAAGAAGAACAACATCCACCTTTCTTGGGTTCCCCTTGCTCCTCTGTTGGTATCACTACTTTCTTCCCATTGCTCAGTGAAGCTGGATCTTGTTTGTTTAGCTCTTGTGAGTTCATTACTTTCCTGCTCAGTATGTTATATATCTCCTTCACAACCGTCTCAAATGCAGATGCAACGTTTGATGAGTCCAAAGCCGATGTCTCCATAAAGAAAAGACCTTGCGCTTCTGCCATTGCTTTTCCTTCTGCTGTTGACACTTCTCTCAAGTCCTTCAGATCCGATTTGTTCCCCACCAGGATCGTAACAACGTTCATATCAGAGTGTGCTGCAACAGTTTCAATATTACCCATTTGCATTGAATGATTTTTTATAGAAGTAGAAGATAAGAACAAAAGTTTTTTTTGTGAGGTTTCTTACTGTGTAGCTCATTGAGCCATCTACCAATGCTGTGAAATGTCTGCTGTCTGCTGATGTCATAAACCAATAGAGCTCCAACTGCACCTCGGTAATACGCAGAAGTGACTGCTCTAAAACGTTCTTGACCTGCTGTGTCCCATATCTGTGCTTTGATCTCTTTGCCATTTATATCCATCTTCTGCGTCTGAAACTCCACTCCAATCGTAGACTTTGAACTCGGATAGAACTCATCCCTAGCAAATCTTGCAAGCAAATTTGATTTCCCAACTGCAGAATCACCAATTAGAACGATCTTAAAGAGGTAGTCTTCACTCTTATCATCCTCAGAATAGAAAGCCATCTCTATTTTACGCTTCAGATTACACTTCTACATAACCATGTCTCTACCACTAGCTTGTAATCCGTCTACAAAAGCTAATAACAAGTGAGATTTCAAGTAGATCTTTACTTAACTGAGGAAGAGGGAATACAGAATAAGTAGAGTTGGCAAAAGAAACTTCAGAAACAAGAAAGATTGAGATCTAAGAGTTAAGAATCTTTTAAGATCACCTGTATACTTGAGGTAGCTTCCTAGAAGTTTCTGTGGAGCAAAGTTAACTAAATTTCCAAACTTTTAAAGCTCTCAACCACCGTAACTAAATCTATGACAAGCAAAGTATTCAGCACATAAACACATTATGGATATTAAAATAAGGCAGCTATACAAGTTACCACTTGGATCTGGCTCTTCACCACCTCCAATAGAAACTTGTCACACAAGCTCACTTAGCTGTGTACACCTGCATATATACAACAAGTAATTGTGATCTCAGTCACCCTAAGAATATGAGTTAAGGTTGGTAGATACTAAACTATTCAGAAAGCATAAAAGTCTCCAATAGGAATGCAGAGAAATATTCTCTCTATCATAAACAAAAAACAGAGTTGAGACAGAAAAGACAAGAGCCGGCCCAATGCAACTAACACTAGTCATCACACAAAGTGAAAACTAAAAAAAAACTGATAGAAATGATGAGTCTTGTCGTTAGGGCTCACATTAAAGATGAATTAGGTTAATGATTGTTGCATATATCACTTGTAGGCCACATTTGTTCATAAAAAGAAAAGATGATGAGACATTTTTAACAGAGAGAGTTAGTTACTTATAAACACCAATCGCCAAAAGAAAAAAAAATCGAAAATTTATATAAGAAACTCTAAACCAAGAGAGAACACATATATCTCTGAAGATAGAGAGATTTCTATTAAACAAAACAGAGCATTGTAGCAGAAATTGAGTAAAACAGAATTCTAAAGTTATAAGAGAGATCACAAAACATTTCCTTAACATGTAAGACTATACACACATATAAAAGCGTTTATGATCACAAATTCACAATCATCGCAGACCCATTTTACATAGTAGAACAAAAACCCAAATTAACAGGCATAGAATAAAATTGGGAAGAAAAAGACTTGCTTTTTTTCTGGGGAAAATGAGGATAACAGAATTACCAGGTTGAAGCAACAAGGATAGAAGAATGAAGAAATGGATCCCAATCGGAAATACGAAGACAGAGGAGAAAGATGGAGGAGAGAAGACACACAATTTTTCCATTTGTAATAATGGGCTCAGAAATATAAACATATTGGGCCGTTAATGGACCTTTAATGATTATTTTATTGCAGTTTGGTATGTCATATAGTTGAAAACAAATCAATTTTGGTGGAAGCAAATATCAAAGGTCTTCATACCAGGACTCATGTGCTCTTTTACAACATTCATGAAAAAAGCCATTTTTATTTCATCAACAGTGTACATGTGAATACACAATCAAATACATATATTTTCTCTGTGTGTGAGAAAGTGAGAGATAGAGATTGGTCACCTATTAAACAAAAACAAACAAGAAGCTTCAAAAATGTCTTTTTGGAGTGTTTTAAAAGGCAAGGACATGATGTTTTGGTTCAAGCAATATCTCGGGGCTCAAGGGCAGCGATTTCTCTCAAAACCCGACTTTTGTCTGTTTCAAACCTCTCATCCTCTGCCAACAAAATAGACCAAACAAAGCATTATAACTAAAGATAACGATCGGATACAAGCATGTCATTTAACAAGAATCAATATCATACCTTTGTCTGGTTTCAAATCAGCCAACAACCTCAGAAGCTTGGTTCTGTTTGCCACCAGAATGTTGATTATATCTGCAGGCTTGTTTTCATTCGCTGCAAACAGCTGTAAAACACCAATGATAATCTCATTACAATTATGTTGGAGAACAACAAGTGATCATCACCATTATGTTCCACAATATACCTTGAAAACATGGAAAGCTTCTATTTGGATGCTCTTGCTTGACTCCTGTAATCCAAAGCATATTGAGTTTATTTCTTAAACTAATTATAGTAAAGAACATAGAGGTTAAGGAGGGTAAAAAAGCATCATACTCTTAGAAGATTCATGAGAATCCTCAAGTTATCCTTTGAGCTCACATATTTAGTCATCACAGCTGAATTTGATCGATCCAATAATATATCACCCAACAACTGTTTTAATGTTTACACATTACATTACATCACATCACATCAAATCAACCAGACACTAATATTGTTTTAGACTCTTTTAGAATTTACCATACCTTAATAGCTTGCCGTCTGGTTATATAATTACTTGATTCAAGAAGCTTTGTGTTGTAGTCTGCAAAAAACTGCAAACCAAAAACCTTTGAGTCTATAATTCAAAGCATAATTCAAAGCTTTTATTAGAAAAACTTACCCATTCTTCATTCTTGGTTAAAAACTCGGCAACAGTAGACTTATGCCTTGTAAGCAGTTCCTGTGAAAATAATAAAATTACATTTATGATTTGCATGTTTGACATTTGATAGGAAAAGATCCAAGAGACATTGTATGGAACCTTAAAAGTAGCAGCAGCATCAGCAGCAATGTCAAAGTTAGGAAGCTGTATGTAATCAAAGAACTTCTTCACATGCTCAGACTCCAAAACATATCTGAATCCAAGGAAGTTATATTAGTAAAACCCATAATGGCTTCATAGTGTTGTAAAATGAAGAAAAGGAAATGATTTGGTCACTTGGCAACAATCTGATGACGGATACATTCCCTAAACATAGCACCATAGTGTAAAGCCATGTCTGTGTTCTCAAAGCTGACACAAATCGTAAAAAATAAGGAATCTGGAAGTAATCAACTTCAATGATATGATTATGATTACAAACACTCACTCACCCTTGAATCAAAACATCCATAAGATCAATATTGGCTTCAAGATAATCAGAAGCAATCAAACGTGAATTAACTTGTTGTCTCTGTAGATTAGCAACAACTTGTGTAGCATCTTTCCTAGCCTAATATACATATATAAAAAAACACAGATTTCAATCATCAAATTTAATCTACAATAAAAAATGCAATAGAGAAATGTAGAACCTCCAAGTTGAGATTAGGAAGACAAGTAATCAAAAGACGTAAAGTATCATCTTTAAAAAACTCTTGAGTCAATTGAGCACAAGCTTCAGCAACAGGTTCAGCTTCACTATTTCCATAAAGAATCGATTTCATATCACGAATATTCCGGCTTAATTCCGCCATCTACATTATCACAAAGAAAAAAAAACAGTTTTTAGAATTGATATAGTCAATGAAAAAGAATCAGTTTTTAAAAATGGAACCTTTTCATCACGTTTGGATTCTTTAAGGTCAGGTAAAGAGTTAGATGGAAGAGCGTAAAGAAGGAGATCGCGGGTTTGTCGAACGAGGTCAAAAGGAGTACGTGCCTTAGACTTGAAACGCCCTTTCATTTTAGAACCATTGAGATCAGATTGATCCGATGGTTCTCCAACGTAACCAACAGATGAAGAATAACTTAAGCGTCCGCTGAGGTGCTGTGACGGAAGCCTNTTCCTTCTTCCCTCCTTTTTTTTTCAGACAGACAACAAACTCAATCTCCAAACAAAAAAAATTGATGCTTTTATTTTTGTTTTGTGTGTCTGAATAGATTCTCTCCTATATTTTCTCGTCCTTCACCATCTTTCTCTCATGGCCTCCATTTTTTAGCAGCCAGCTATTAGATAGACTCAGACAATTCCTTTTTTTCTCTCTCTCTCGTCTCTTTCTTCCATTAGGATTAACAAAAAAAAACTAATTTTTATTTTTTATGGCTAATTCAATTATACTATGGCTAATTCAAAGTCTACAGTTATTAAATATATTAATGCTAATTCAAAGTCTACAGTTATTTATTTTTGTTAATATAAATAAAAGATATTAGAATCTGAACTCAACAAATTTTATTTTGTTCAGTTTCAGTTTAAATATTTGTTCAGATTCGGTTTAATTTTCTAAAATTGTTAATTATCCTAAATAGAATCGAAATTGTAACTAATAAGGTTCAGATCAATTTAATCATCCAAAAAAATTAAAATTCCTAAATTTAATTCAAAATTTCCAAAAAACCAAATTTTAAATTTGAAAAAAAAATCCAAAATTTTAAATTTTAAATCTGAAAATGTTAACCTAAAAAATAATCTAAAAATTTTAAAATTTAAAATTGTCAGTCCAATAGTGTAATCCGAAATTAAAAAAATATATATATATATATAATGAAAAGCTAATATAATTCGGTTTATTTCATATAACCAAAAAATCTAATTCAAAAGAGAATAATAAATAATCCACAAACAAATCGTTTTGTAGCTCTAATGCAAAATGAATTTGTTTTGGATTTTTGGGATTGATTTTGGGATTCTGTATTATATCCATGTCTAGTTTAGACACTCTGTAAACACATTAATGTAGAGCAAAAAAATTTATATTTATTTGGGTTCACATGTAAATGAAGTATGTATGGGACCTATACAATTGACATCTTCACTTTATACCTCACATGTTTTCTCATTTCTCCCTTCCCTTCTATTTGCCTAATTTATTTATGGGCAATTCTCTTAAACACCATTAAATATTAGTTTATATTGTATAAATATCATTAAATTTGATTTAGATCAAAATTATTATTTAATAATTTAATTAAATTATAAATTAGATTTTATTTTAATAAAATTATATAAATTCTAAACAATAAATATTAAACTCAAACATTATATAATAAACTCTAACCTTAAATACTAAATTCTAATTTCTAAATTAAAAATTCTAAATCGTATACATTAAATAATAAACTCTAACCATAAATACTAAATTCTAAACCCTAAATAATAAATACTAAACTCAAATATTAAATATTAAACTCTAATATTAAAGGGCAATTCTCTTAAATAACACTAATTTAAGTTTAGTTTTCACAAATACCACTAAAATTGATTTAAGACAAAATTATCATTTAATAACTCAAATAAATTAAAAATTATATTATATTTTTGAGAAATTACATAAAATTCAAATATTAAACACTAAACCCAACCACTAAATACCCAAATAATAAAAACCTAAACTCAACCACTAAATATTAAACCCTAACATTATAATTTTAATAAAAAATAGTATTTATGTCTAATTAAAAAAAATAATGTAATTTTGGTCAATAAATTATAAATGATAATATTACAAGTAATTACTCAATATTAAATAAAAATATATTTTTTATAAAAAATATATTTTTAATTATATTTTTAATAAAAATGATATTTATGTCCGAAAAAAAAATTAATATAATTTTGTTCCAAATTACATTTGACGACGTGAGAAATCATATTTGCTGATTAGTTAATTTATTCTATTACAGATCTCACCAATAGTTTATATACCAGATTATCCGGCTTGACTAGCGGATGTCAAAAACGGGTTGTTCAATTTTCATTTCTTCAGTTTTGCCCATCCTTAAACACATGAAAAAACCATATACACACTAATTGCCTTTATTTAATTTTATTTAAGATCCGACGGTTTACATCTAAAAGACAACTCAGAGGAAGCGACGATGATTGAGTCGCTTGAATGAAGTGAGATTTCTAAAATTCATCCATGGCATTTCCCATACAATCGCCTCGTACTTGTTGCTTGCTCGGCGCCGCCCTTCATTAGCCTCAATTGTTAACCGGTAATTCATGCCAGCTACCACCTGAGTGTCGCCGCTAACAACCTTGGTGAACTTGAGTCCCGCTTTGCTCTGATTGTTGTACTCGGAGACCGCGTATTCACCTATTTCTACCACATATGGGTCTGTGATGTTGCTAATGGGACTCCAACCGCCCAGAATCGGCGACTCAAACGCAGACGCGTAAAGAGGAAGGAAGATGAGAAGAAGCAAAATATAATTATTCATTCTTCTCTGTAACTAACTGTTGTTTATAGAAATTGATATGGCAAAGCGGGTTTTGATGGCTTTTATATTAGATGTTCGTCACGTTGCTTGACATGGCCCGGGTTTGTAGATTACGTCCACCATTTTTATTTTCCATATTAATAATACATGTCTTAAGATAGGCAAATATGTTTACTAGTAACATTTTTTTTGCTGGTTTCCGAAATAATTGAAATACCCAAAAGGATTCTACCATTCTTTAAGTAACCTACTTGTCGTGGTGAGTTTTGATAGATATATAATGAATACCCAATACGTATTAGATAAAAACAAAAGTTTCAAGTTTCTCTCAATGCCCACATGCTGCTGTTACAGTCGACTCCTACGAGGCTCCTCAAACTTAGTCAAGCACAGACTGATTTATTTCTAAAAATTTCAAGCAAGCTTTTGCTGTAACAAAAGTCAAGCAAAGACTTAGTTAATTACAGAAACAACGCATGTAATGAAACCAAATGTCTTTTTTTTATTTAGATGAATATGAAAACACGGTCGAGTTTGATGAGCTAAGATTCACTTGATAATGGTTGTTTATGGCTCTCCTCCAAGCTCCACTCTCAGGTTGTCATACGGATACACTCTCGGTGTCTGAGATGGAAAATAAGTAGTAAAATGGTAAGAAAAATAAGCAATAAACAGAGAGAGATGAGATGCCACAGAAGAACTTGAAGAGTAAAAAGAAGAGCAGCAAATCATCTAATGTAATAATAGACAAGAAACCAGATAGCAACTTGTATAACTCCAAGTCCTTCCTTGAAAATATAACACTCATCATTGAGGTTTTTCTCACACACACATATGAGTTAAGAAATAACATACTTCCGAAGAACATTGTGGATGATTTTTTGAAATGTTCCTAGTTAGTATGTATCAATTAAGAGAGGATGATCCATCTACATTGGCAAAAACTCATATACAGGCAAAATGCAAAAGCATTTAGTTGATAGGTATCTGAAGAATCAAGCAAACAAAAAAAACAGTTTCTCAGAAATAAGCTTCATATGCCAAGTATTATGTGGCACAATATCCTGCTGAAACCACACTCAATGAGTTCCAAGTAAAAGATTTGTATAGACTTACAAATGGAACCTTTGAAGCTTTGTCATTGAAAACAGCGAGTAGACCAAGAGTCGCAAAGAAGCCTAGACCACCACACAACCATCCCAATGCTTCATACTATTCATTCACCCAAATCAGAACAGCAATATGATTTACGCTGAATCATTAAATTTAGATATCGTAACCAAACCTTTCCGACGGTATCAGCAATTCGATCTATGCATGGTTCTGGAAACGCTGTTCCGTTATCCCACATAAGCTCGTCGTTAACCGAAAGCTGGAATTGTAAATTAGTTTCAAAATTAAGAACAACCAAAAAAATCACTAAGAAGAAATGTAGAATCACCGGCTTATCAGGGACGATATGTTTGCCGACAGGGAGACCCATTCCGGCGCGTTGGCGGAGACAAGAACCGACGGATCGGGCAACAACGCCGTTTCCACCCATGATTTTTGAGGCTACACCGCTCAATCTTCCTGCCATTTTCCCTCTTTTCAGGTTTCTCTTTGAACGAGATCCAAAATCAAATCGATTTAGATTAGGGAAGAACGACAAGGCATTACTGATTGCTACTAAACGACGCAGTTTGAAATATCCCTGGCCATTGGACCTACGGATAGGGTAAAATGCATTTGGGTTCGGTTTGCGTCGATGATACACTTTAATGAATAAATTTAATATTTTGGATCAGTTTCAGGTCGAACTTTTACATTGTAAAACCTAATTTTACATCCAATTAAAAAAAAGTTACGAAATTATTACCGATTAATCTAAAATTATACTCATAAATATAAAACTTACTTAATTTAAAATAATACCTAAAATTATTATACGATTATAAATTTATATCCAAATTTTAGATGTTATCCGATTAACTTAAAACTATTCCTGAAATTATTATATAATTAAACAAAAACATATCATAAAACTAAAATATAGTAAAACTAAATTTAATTCGGGCTAAATGGTTAAGTGTATTAGTTCAGCAATGCACTGACTCTCCTACTGCTGAGTTATTTACATTGATTTCCTTAGGAATGGCTAGTTTGACCTCCACCATCTTAATATTAAGTTCGTGGAAGGTCCTTTGCAGCACTTTGTCTACAGCATCCTCATAATCAAATGAGATAAATCCAAAGCCTCTTGGCCGCTGGGTTCTGTGGTCATACATCACCACAATATCAGTGATCATTCCAAACGGAGAAAAATACTTGTTGAACTCAGACTCTTGTCACTGATGATGCCAAAGATCTTCTTTTGCCTCAACCTGTGATCATGGACACACCAGACACCTCTACTATTTTAAATTAGGATCACTCTGATGATAAAGTAAGCAATAAGTTAAACATGGAAAATTAGAGATTAAGCATCATGAAAGGATCCATGCTTTTTCTTTTATTTGTACTCAAATACAATACTTTAGACCAAGACCTCATGTTCTTTTGGTGCTCCGTCAAGGTGATTGAAAACTAAGAAGATTCTTAAACAAGAATGAGTAAAAGAGAATAGCATTGCTTTCAGGACAGCAACCTCTAAATCAAAAGGCTTTTGTTACATATATATACATCTCTGGATTGCTGTGGTAAGAAAAATGTGAGATATGTAGAGTTAGTTATACATACTTGTTCTAATGATCCTGATGGAATGAATAATAATAGGCAAAAGAAGATCCTCCAAAGTACTATCTCTCTTTTGCAACTTTCAGTTTCATCCCTTTTTTTAATCATTTTTTCATACATTTGCATATCACATTATCATGGGTCCAAGATTATATATGTCTTTAAAGCGTTGTTATTCCAGCTTTGATTCAATAGATTGTATACAAAGTTGCATATGAGCTTTGATTTCATTGAAGTCAGATAGTGCTTTATCATCATCAGCCTTATCTAGGTACGAACCCGAAGAAAGAGAGAATCAGCTAGAGGGCCGGTCCTAAAGGTAGGCTACATAGGCAGTCGTCTAGGGCATCCAATAGTTTAGAAGCATTTTTTTTTAGATTTTAATATTTTTTAGGTATATTTTACATAAAAAAACAAATTTTGGGCATCCAAGATTTTTTTGACTTAAAGACATCAAAAAAATTAGACCAGCCTGATCAGCTAATAACTATGTGCAAATAAGTGTGCCATATATGTAGTTTATACATGTCCGACCCTAGCTGCAAGCAAAGCAAGCAGCTGCTTGGGGCGCAGTAAAATATATATAAACGTTAAGGCAAATTGTTGAATTAATTCACTGTACTCCCGTAGTTTGAGGGCGTCAAACTTTAATTTAAGTTCTCAAGTTTGAAATTATTTATTGCTATTTTTAATATTTGACTAATTTTTTTGGCTTTGTACACCATAATCTATTGGGCCGAGCCTGAGTTTATATTATTCCCTTTGTTCCTGAAATTTTGATTTTATTATTATTTCACATGTATTATTATTTTGGTTTATTTTTAATTTCATTTTAACTTTTTTAATGTTTTCTTTCTTACTTTTTATGTTTTCCAATAAAAACATATTCATTATCTAATTTTATATAAAAATATTTAAAAAAATAGATAAAATCAAAAATTTTGAAACATCAAAAATTTACTAAAACATAAAAAAATCCAGAAACAGGGGAGTATATAGCAAGCAACCAGTTTATCTATAGTAATCACATCATGTAATGGGCTTGTGTTATAAAGTGAATATATGAAACGGCTTGATATGCCTTGTTTAGGAATCTGTGAAATCTGTGAAATAAATGACTATTCCTTTGTGTGTAAATTTTGATGGAAACGTAACATTAAATCATTAATGGCTGATTCTCACATTTATATTACTAATCAAAATTAGGAAGAAATCACGCATCCCAACGCATTTATATTTGTCGTATCTTACGTCAGACACATTTGTTCTTATCTCTTTCTCTTTCTTCTTCTCACGTTTCCTCGTAATATTAACACAAACCTGATCGTTCTTTATATCTGCCACCAAATCAAATAGGTGATGTCTTGCTTTTTTTTTTTCTAACTCATAACTCAAAAACTTGTCATCTTTCTTTTAATTCTCATTTCTGGATTTGTCTGAATTGGCAGGTCGTACTTTCTTACATGGCTAGTGATTCCGTACAGCCTCGAGGTTCTTTTTGTTTCTCCTTCTTTACCGCGTTAGTTTCTGGTTGGATCATGACAATTGAATTCTGGTTGATATAGATGTTTGTGTTGTGGGTGTGGCCCGAACGCCTATTGGAGACTTCCTTGGATCCCTCTCTTCTTTGACTGCTCCAAGACTTGGGTCTATAGCCATTGAAGGTACTTTGTTATATCATTCCTCTCTCTTTCTCTGATTCAGTCTGCCAAGTTTTTACATTCTCTTACTGCCTTCACACAGCCGCACTTAAAAGAGCAAATGTTGATCCAGCCCTTGTGGAAGAGGTCTTCTTTGGCAATGTTTTAACCGCCAATCTTGGGCAAGCACCGGCAAGACAGGCTGCACTTGGTGCTGGGATTCCTTATTCAGTCATCTGCACCACTGTCAACAAAGTTTGTGCTGCAGGAATGAAATGTAACTCTTTAAGCTTTTATTACTCTTCTTCTGTTACAGTTAATCACTGAATCTTCACTGCTTCTATTTCATCTGTAACCTCAGCTGTAATGTTAGCGGCTCAAAGTATCCAGCTTGGATTGAATGATGTTGTTGTGGCTGGTGGAATGGAGAGCATGTCAAATGTACCTAAATATCTCCCGGACTCAAGGTGCCTTTTTTTTGTAGAAAGAAACCCAATTGAGGTAGATTCTTTCTGATTTCTCATCTGGAAAATATTTTACTTTGATTTCTCTGAGCAGAAGGGGTTCACGATTTGGCAATGACACTGTTGTTGATGGTATGATGAAAGATGGACTTTGGGATGTGTACAATGACTTTGGTATGGGAGTTTGTGGAGAAATATGCGCTGACCAATACCATATTACAAGAGAAGAACAGGTCACTCATGATCTTTCTTTCCAGTTTGTTCCCCTCTGATGTTATGATGAGACTTTCTTATTGATTGTTGTTTTTCTTTTGTAGGATGCTTATGCTATCCAGAGCTTTGAGCGTGGTATTGCTGCACAAAACACTCGGTTGTTCGCTTGGGAAATTATTCCGGTATAACTCTCTACGTTCCCTGCATTCCAGAAATTCACTTTATGGCATTGTGATGGAATATTACTCATTCATACACTCATACTGATAGGTCGAAGTTTCCAATGGAAGAGGGAGGCCTTCGGTAGTTGTTGACAAGGATGAAGCACTGGGGAAGGTAAATAGTTTAGGACAACTGCTTCTCTTAGAATGGCCTTGATTGATCTTAACTTAACATTGTTTTGCATGAACCAGTTTGATGCTGCCAAGTTAAAGAAGCTTAGACCAAGCTTCAAGGAGGATGGTGGATCAGTCACTGCTGGAAATGCATCAAGTATAAGGTCCTCTATTCTATCTTTGTTTTTCTTCATTTGTGGCTATGCAATCATTTTGTGTTGTTTTACTGGCTCTGCTTTACGTTGGTGGACAGTGATGGTGCAGCAGCGTTAGTGCTGGTGAGTGGAGAGAAGGCTCTTGAGCTTGGACTGCATGTTATCGCCAAGATTAGAGGATACGCTGATGCTGCTCAGGCACCTGAGTTGTTCACAACCACACCGACTCTTGCTATTCCTAAAGCTATAAAGCGTGCTGGTTTAGAAGCATCTCAAGTAGATTACTATGAAATAAACGAAGCCTTTTCTGTAATATCACTTACTAAGCTCTCAGTGTTTTATAATTGTCGAGTATGTATTGAGAGGTATGAGTGTTTTGGCTTGTTTCCCCACAGGTCGTAGCTCTAGCCAATCAGAAACTGCTTGGATTAGATCCTGTGAGTCATGAAACAAGTACAGTTGTAAATGTTGCAGTGTTAAGTTTCAATGTCTCTGATAATGTACATTAAAAAAAAAAACAGGAACGGCTGAATGTGCATGGAGGGGCTGTTTCACTGGGACATCCACTGGGATGCAGCGGAGCTCGTATCTTGGTCACATTATTGGGGGTAAGTCGTAAGAGTAGACAACAATGATGTTGAACTGAATCCTCCTTGAAAATGTGGTTGAATCCTTCTGATATAGGTGTTGAGAGCAAAGAAGGGAAAGTATGGAGTGGCATCAATATGCAATGGAGGAGGAGGCGCATCAGCCCTTGTGCTTGAGTTCATGTAAGATCCCTCTTTAACTCTGGTAAGGATAGAAGTAGCACAGAAAATAGATTACATGTCAGTTAGTGCTTCCCTAAACACTACTTTCAACTTCAACATACCAGATCGGAGAAGACAATCGGATATTCGGCACTCTAACAGCCAGGAGATGATGTTTTAGAACGCAAAGCGTGTTAGTTTGGATATGGTTTAAGTTTGAGTCATGAGACTTTTTTAAATTTGTACTTGAGAGACAAAATGCAATAAAAGTGTGTTAGAAATTGAGATTGACGATACTCTGAAGTAAAGCAATACAAGCAGTGCTAAAATCCTTATTGGCTCAGCTCTTAAAACTTAATGCCAAGTCTTGTTTAGATTTCACACTAATATATGAAAGCCAAGACTCAAGAGTGTGGATTTAGTTCAATATATATCCTCTTTCTTTTTGCTTTACATTTACATAGCTATGGAGAGGACGCAGCTCAGTCATCTGAATTGCTAGCTCACCAATAATCTATAAATCTTAATCGTGGAGGTACTGTAAGGAATTTCCTCAGAAGCATTCAGGGTTCATCATCTTCCAGTGTTTCATGACTGGCTTTTCTGGCTAAACCGTTGCAGTTCTCAAACTTGTGAAGTTCAGATTCTATGGTTCTAGCTATCTCAACACGTTTAGTTTCTGGCTCAGGAAAACCAACGTGGAATGATCCTTGTTTTGCAGGTTCGCCATGTCCCTGAGTTTCATAATGATGCTTCACATAGTTGTATAGCTGTTGATGGAATGGATGATCAATAGAGAAACAATTTGCACCCTGAGTGTGGTTAGATGACCCGGAGCTTCCTCTTCTACAGAAATGTGGGAATGATGTGAAGTCCATTATCTACAATAATCATAAGATTTAGACAAGTTTGCAATTCACAGCATCATAAGCCATATTCATATATACCTTCAATAGTTCATCCTTTCCAGTACCAGATAAAACATGAACTTTTTTCCTCGTCCTTTCTTGTAAAAGAGGTTTTACAACCTGCTAGGAGCTCAATGTAAGTAGCTTAACACCTTTAGTTACAAACAAAAAAAGAATCGAAGAGGCTTACCTTCCAACATGCAGAAAATATATATGGAGCGTTCACAACATAGTATGTGTTTGTCTTCTCAGGATAGTTCAGATCATCGATGGTCGATATGATAGTCACTAACTGCATCCAAAAGTTATGAAAAAGTATAAAAATGGATTCAACAACTAGCAAGAACACTATTGGTGAAGCAACTTTGTCCACAGACATGGACAATCATACTTTGATTTGGCTTAGTGCTGAAAGTTTCAACCCTGTCATGTCTAGAATCTTGACGCAGGTGGTGATTGGCCGCCCATTCTTCTTAGACATAGAAGGCTGTAACAGTGTATTACTCATTAGAGCAAGAGAGAAACCAAAATTTCAATAACTTTACCGTCTACTATGTACTCACCAGTAATACACGGTCTCTATATTCATTGATTTGGATGTGGGATTGGACATAGTAGTGAACCTGTATGGGGAAGAAGACAAAGCAGATTAAGATAATGAAAAATGCAACAAAACAATGAAGCATCTCTTACAGAAGCTTTGTCGAATGTGCTGAGGCCAACACCAATACCAAACACAGGCAAGCCCTAAACATGAAAAGGCAGAAGCAATGAAGAAGAGAGAAGCTGATTTTTATTTGATCAGAAAAGGCAATGGGTATTATACCTCTTTGGTGTAACCTGACATTCCTATGAGTTGAGAATCTCTTACATCCTTGTACAACTCACTAGGAACAATGGGTTTCTGTGGAAACCAGAAAACATGAAGACCAAAGATTTCAGATCTCAAACGAGAACAGACCACTAAGGAAAAGAGGGAAGAATATGAATAACTCACGGATAAGATACTGTCAATTTCATTATCAACCCTCCAACGCAAACACTCAACCAGCTGAAAAATTGAATTAGGAACGGTGTAATAACTCCAAAACAATATTAGAGTTTAAAAAAACAAACAAACCATTGAGTGAGCTTTGCATAAGTTCAAGTCTCGTGCTTTCAGAAAACGACTCAAATTCTCCCTTGGGTATCCCTGATGAACTTTCTGCAGATTCATAAAGTACTTTCCTTTAGTCATAGATTCAAACTCAGATCACTAACAATTTTACTTAAAAAGATGAGAATTTAATGTACTTAGTTGAATGCCAAGAACAATATACCTCAAATGTTTTCTTCAATGGCTCCTCAACTAACAACGAAATTATCCGATTCAGTAAGTAGTAATTAGAAATCAAAGAAGATGTAGAGGAAAAAGGTCAGACCTTGATCCATTAGCTTCTGGAATTCATCAATGGCTTCTTCTGAAACTATCTCCATTGGTTTCGTTCACTTTCACCTCTGCAAGTAAGCAATAAGATCGACTTCTTCTTCTTCTTTTGTCAATAAAAGTCAAAAGAGGTGGTAGGAGAATCCCAACAGAAATATAACACACTTTTAATTACAAGTAGAACCTCGTTTTTAAGAACTACTTTGATTAAGACTAGTCCTAACAACAATTAATTATAAGGGCAGCTTCTGCTTTCTAATCAATCAATTTTAACTCCCAAAACCCCAATTGATCTTCCCATCCTCTTGCGGTTCTTGGTCAAAGGAACAAGTTTAAAGTCTGAATTTTTATTTCAGAAAGATTCAAAGTTTGAAATAATAGA
This sequence comes from Leavenworthia alabamica, assembly GCA_000411055.1. Taxonomy (NCBI): domain Eukaryota; kingdom Viridiplantae; phylum Streptophyta; class Magnoliopsida; order Brassicales; family Brassicaceae; genus Leavenworthia; species Leavenworthia alabamica. The sequence continues at coordinate 39,718 of KE156270.1, forward strand.
GAAAATGGTAGTTGTGGGTAAATTTCGACAAGTTATAGAAGTATAAAAGTATAAACTCGTAGAGGACTTGGTAAGCTTTGTTCAATTGTCCTTTATTGAGAAACGATGGATAGTAGTATTCAAAGTTGGTCTCTTTTTGGGTCAAAAATTCAAAGTTGTCTTTTTTAGAAACTTTTAATTACTATATAGAAAAGAAAGCTTTAGGGGCATTGAGATTGAGAGGTTGCTTATGGGTTATTCAAAGGTCAATTTCCTCCTTTTTTTTTCCCTCACAACTAATTTGGCTCCTTGCATTGATCGTTTCATCTTTGAGCTAGTTGGCCACTGAATCATGGACTAAAACTATTAAATTTGGGAATTAAATTTGGGACTAAAACTACTAGTCAAAAAGAACCTAAAGATGTTTTTGGGTTAAACATGTTACGGAAAAAAACATCAAAGTTCAATAGCTGTTGATGTGTAATTTTTTTTTTTTTTTGCAGTTGACTTTAATTATTTATAAAGATTCCTGCTTTAGATTAGGATATTCGACCTTGCATATTGCCCATAAACAGCCACGTTGACCCATTTAGACTTATAAATTCTTTTACCACAAAACGACTATATATTTTTCTAAAAAGTTGGATGATAAACTTTCAGTTATGTTTTATTTTTTAGCCTAATGTATTATCAGATTTTGGACATTATTGGACACAAACATGGGTCATGTATATAGAAATCATCATGATCTGTTAATCCAGGTTATGGTTATGGTATACTAGGGCATGACAAGATTCTTATGACATTTGATTTGATTATCTATATCACTCAACATGCATTTATTTTTTCAATCAACCATTTTTTCAAAACTTTGCAGTTAAGATGTTTGGGATGAAGTAGTAATAGGATGTGTGATATATCGGGAAGTAATTATCGATACTGTGTAAGTGAGACCAACACACATGAAAAGATCATGTGATGATTTATAAGGACAGTAAACAAGTCTTAGAGCCTCTGAAAAATAATGCACCGACCATCGGACGAGGGTGAAACCCAATGGGTGTAGAGAAGATGTGGAGGCCCAATGAGTTTAGAGAGGATATTGGATCGTCTACGGGTCTACAGAGAACATTGGAGTCTCACAAACGGTGGCGGTCGGGGTATTACATTTGTTTTCGTATTTTGGTAATTTGGATTAATGAATTAATTTTGGTATTTAGATTAATGAATTTAATTTGGTTGATGAATTTATTTTGGATTAACAAATTTATCTTGACATTTGAATTAACAAATTTATCTTGATATTTGGATTAATGAATTTAATCTGGATTAATAAAATTATTTTAAATTAATAAATTTATTTTNGAGATTTAAGACATTTGATTTAGCTACATATATCACCAAAATGCATTTATCTTTTCGGTCAACTATTCCTTCATAATTATGCAGTTAAGCGTGTTTGGGATGGAGTAGTATTAGGATGGGTGTCATACCGAGAAATGATTGTCGGTACTATGTAAGTGAGAGCAACACACAAAAAAAGATCATGTGGTGATTTTTAGAAACAGTAAACAAGTCTTAGAGCATCAGAAAAATAATGCACTGACCCTTGATGAGGGTGAGACCCAATAAACCTATAGAGGACGTGGAGGTCCAATAGGATTAGAGAAAACGTAAGATCATCCACATGGCTAGCTAAGAAGATATTAGAATCTCACGGATGATTGTGGTCAGTGATTGTGGTCAGGGTACGACATTTAATGTTTTGAAAAGTTCAGGTTCTCACAAAACTCACTTGCAAATAACACGAGACTCAAGTTACATATTCCCACGAGTACATGTAGTACATTGCATATATTGATGAAAATCATTTTTTTTTTGGATTACCATAAGGTTTTAGGCCGAAACCAGTAATCCCTCTCCCAAAACCATCATGTAATATTAGTTTCAAACGTCATTCAATAACCTCTAAACTTGGATCCTTTAGTCGAACTAATGACACTTGCGTGTAGGGAAAGAATATTTGATGGGCTAAAGAGGGAAAAAGAAAAGCAATGCAAAAGTCAACGAGAAGAAAACTTAAAAATGTAACGGAGTAATGAAATAGAGGAGGAAGAAGAAGATGTCAGGAGAGGACTAGAGAGCTTGTGAGAGTCGAGTTGAAAATCTTAATTGCTCATTACCTTCATTTAAATCTTCAAATCCTTTTATTCAGAAACACAACAAATGAATCCAACTTAGCCATTTATTAAAGCTGGCCCGCAATGTTTCTTGATGATGGATGGATCATCAGATTATTTATTAACATGAGATAAAAAAAATCAGAAATTTCATCTGACCCATATTTGATTATAGGACATAAATTACTATTTCAGGGTAAAACAAGATGATAATGCCCCTTACTTATTAGGGGGACTCCATCAGTTTCATGATATCAAAGACTGAACTTGTATAATAGTCTGGTTCAATCTTGTTGCCCTTATCTAGTAGATTTGATTCACTTGTCACCCCTGTTTCCAGAATGCCAATCACTTATCAGTTCGCATATCGCAATTGGCTTTAAAAACTCAATCATATAGTAAATAGTATAGTAATGACCTGATAGAACTAGCAGAGTTTTGCAGCCAGCATTTTGCCCAAATAAGATATCAGTATCTAGCCTATCACCAACCATGCACATCCTTGACGTTTCTGTCCCGAATCTGTAACACAACGAAATACATATCTTCATTACACAATGCTATACATTGGACATGTGTGCTTTCATGTACACATACTTTTGTAGCAGAAAATCCATCATGAAAGTAGATGGTTTCCCAACAGTTATTGGTTCTCTATCAGTTGATCCACACATTGCAGCTACCATACAACCAGCACCTAAAATAACGAGTAAGAATTTGATGCTGTGACAACCAAACTCTTATTTTGGACACTGTGAACTTTTGAGTGTAATGACCATACCAGGCCACTCTTGCAGATCTGTCATATGTCCTACTGCATCACGGTTGGTAGCAATGAAAAGACATCCTGGATTCTCTCTTATACAGAGGGTCCCATACCTGCACTATTGTGTTAGCATAAACCCTAAGAAAATCGATTTACAACCGACTTGGATGCAATAATTATCCCTCTTACTGAAGCTTATAGTAGTTTATATTCGGGTCTAGTCCGACCACCACTGCTCCCACCTGGCAAATGAAGTCAAGAAGAAACATACATCACTAGAAATAAAAACTCGAGTAAAAGAGAAGAAGAAATCGTTCATAAGATTGTATTTTTGGAAAAAGAAGCAAAGTATTATGGCACATTACACTTTTATCATGTTCAAAGATACAGTTTGATTTCCATTGTGCCTTTTTTTCATCGTCTTCCTGCATGGAACCAAATACTGCTTCAGGTACACCGTACACAGAGAATTTCAAAGTATTCAATCTTAGTTGGTCCAAACACCTAAGGCCAATAAGTCTCTACCATCTACTACATGTATATATATGAGTCCTGATCCAAGCGTATTCACTATTCAGTCAGCTAAGAGCCTTAAGGATAAAACAGTCGGAAAGAAGACTACTTACAGGACCACCAAGACCTGTAAAACCAGAAATCTGAAGCTCCTCAAGAATGCCCTCTCCACCAATCACATAAACCTACAAAAGCAAACACGAAAGAAAGTGAGAAAAAAATAACTATAGAGACCTAAGCAATATGTTAGTCCAAGGAGAACCTTCTTGTCCTTTGGGAAATTGTTTATCTTGAGATACATAGCAGCCGCAAATGACGAAGAGAGGATCTCATCCTTGCAAATGAATCACATTTTTGGTTTTAAATGATGAACACATCAAATCATATGCCAAGTCAGGAACTTAAGTAAACCTGAGTAACAGAAGGGACACCCAAAGATCGAAACTTTTCAGCGTATTGCCTTCGTGATTTGACGGAATTGTTGGTCACAAAGACAACATTTTTACCCTGAAAAATCTCACAAAATCAGAGAGATGAAAAGGAATAAGAATCAAACAAAAACGGGGAAAATGCCTTAGAGCGGATTAGGTCAAGAGTTTGGGAGACGCCATCGATGAGCGTCTCACCTTTCCATATAACACCTGATGAATCATCCATCCATAATAATCAGAGGTTAATTACAGATTTAAGAGATCACTAGAAAAAGAGGCAGATGAAAAACATACCATCACAGTCAAAGAGGAAAGTGTCTACAGATTCAAATAGAGATTTGAAGTTACGCGAGGACAAAAGCTGAGGCGCCATTGGAGGACTGTCTTTTTGTTCTTCTTTCACTTCCCAGAATTCGGGGGTATTCGTTTTTATGTTTCTTCTTCGTTGATCACACTTGGCAAAAATGACACTGTTCCATCGAGGCAGGCCCATTATAGTTGACCCATTACCCAATTATTAAGGCCTATTCTCATCACATTTTGGAGACCGAAAGTGGCACATGCTCGGCCTTGGATACAACCAGAGAGATATTGACAAGGCAGCCGTGATAAACTATAATGGCAACCTCAAACCATGGCTAGAGATTGGAATTCCACTCGTTGAGCCGATGTGGGATTCCAACTATCATACCTAGGCATCATCGCCATGTAATAATGAAAGGAGATACCGAGGCTTCTTGTCAAAGCATGTAGACTGTGAGCACGTTTATCACAGAAAATACGACATCAATCCTTAGAATTAGAATCTGTTGCAAAGTGAAACTGATGCCCAAAGGCAAAGGGAAGGAAGAGAAAGCTTTTACAGGAAGTAGAGGTGTGAGTGGTAGCTCACTTGCTAAGGCGATTGGTACATCATTCATGGGCTTCTATGAGTGGACCAGCAGTTAAAATGATAAAATGCGAGGGGTCGGTAAAGAAAATGAAAACGGCGATCTATTTGGTGACTGACTGATTTTGAAAAATGAGATTCAAGCAACTCTTCTTCTTGTCTAATATCTACACTCTACATGTCAATCCAGTGCAGCGGTATGTTGTTTCCTCTTTGTCTATCCAATTGTAGAAGCAACCAAATAGCTCTGAGCCTATGCTCATTGTCATGTGTTATGAGTCTGGTCATTACAAACAGTGTAGAGGAGGGTATTGAGTAGGCCAATCCAAATGGAGTGCATTGGATTCGACCATTACTGATTTACAATTCTCTCCTCAAGGCAGACCAATTCCATCAGGAGAGGACATTTGTACTCAAATATATCTCTCCTCTAACTCTTTTTTTTGCCTTTTTGAATTATTAAAATAGCACACTAATGATGTGGGTTGACTTCCCCCTCCCCCACAAAAAAAGAGATTCCATAGGGGAAATGGACAACAAGTAAACACTTGTAAAAATGGTAATCTAGCTCACATACTTTAAAGTTATGAGGGAAGAAAGAAAGTATAGTCTGGGATTTACTTTATGATAGATAATATAAAGAAGAAAGAAGCTAAATGTGCTGCAGCCAAATTAAAAAAACTTTCTTTTTTAATTTAGCCTATCCAACTTCAACTCCTAGTGTGGTCCATTGTATTTATCATTATAGTAAACTCGCTTGTAATTCATTCTAGTAGGGTAAGGTACCTTTAATACCACACAATCTTCCTCCATTCATCTTTTTCTTCTTTATAACCTTCGCTTTTATCTCCCAAGTGTCACAAACTCCAACTTATAGCTAGTAGCTATGGCTGTGTAACGCTCTAAAACACTAACTACCCTTTTCGCTTTTGATGACAGGTAAATTTGTGAGCCAACTTTCTGGTTTTTATTTCCAAACCAAAACAAGTATGAAGGAAATACATATCAAGACACCATTTTGAAACTGAGACCATCAGGGGAGCAACCAGTGACGAGGGTGGGACCCTTGTTGCCATTTAACTCTCTCTTTGGATTTAAATTCACCAACACTTTATGCTAGTTTGATCATTACCATTTTCACATCTCTCTCTCTTTGTCTCTTCTCCTTCTTCTTCTTCTTCTTCCTTTCACATATCATCAACCTTTGAGCACACCAGTTTTATGGTAAATCAATCATCCTTTTGCTTTATCTTTTCATATTTTCTTTTCTCTTTTGGTTTTCAGAATTGTATAAAGCTATATGTATGATTTTATGTTTTAGCAATTCAGATGACTAAACTTTCATCATGCATATTAAATTATCTTCGTTTTACCTGAAGTTCTGATCACTTTACCATCATATATATTCCTCTTGGACGCAGAGAAGTCTAAGATGAAGTTCATGAAGATCGGGACAAAGCCTGACACTTTCTACGCTCAAGAGGCTTCAAGGTTGTTCCTCTATCTCTGTACCTCTAATTTCCCAATTTGCAGCTCTCTGATAAACTATTTTAACTGCAGGATTTTGATAACAGACACACCCAATGATCTCGTTATTAGAATCAACAACACATCTTATCATCTCCACAGAGTATATCTTGATTAACTTTATGCTCGTAGCAGCTATAATACATGTTTATAGTGATTTCCATCTTTGCCTGCAGTCTTCTCTTGTTCCAAAATGTGGGCTGTTGCGACGGCTTTGCACTGGTTCAGGAAATTCTGATAGTGTTACCATAGATCTGAATGACATACCTGGGGGAGCTAATGCTTTTGAGCTGTGTGCTAAGTTCTGCTACGGCATCACCATCAACATCAGTGCTCATAACCTTGTCAATTCCCTCTGTGCCTCCAAGTTTCTTAGGATGTATGATTCTGTTGAGAAGGGAAATCTTTTACCAAAGCTTGAATCTTTTTTCAACTCCTGCGTTCTCCAAGGTTGGAAGGATTCTATTGTCACTTTGCAGTCCACTGCAAAATTGCCAGAATGGTGTGAGAATCTTGGAATCATCAGAAAGTGTATAGATTCAATTGTGGAGAAGATCCTCACTCCCACTGCAGAGGTTTGTTCAATATTTCACTTTTGAGTCCAAATGATGTTCTTGCATATCTATTTGATATTTCTTTTTCGTTTTGCAGGTCTCCTGGTCTCATACATACACCAGACCAGGCTATGCAAAGAGAAAGCACCACTCTGTTCCAAGAGATTGGTGGACGGAGGACATATCATACCTTGACTTGGACTTATTCCGCTGTGTTATCACAGCAACCAGGTCAACCTTCACGCTGCCGCCTCAGCTCATCGGTGAAGCTCTGCATGTATACACATGCCGTTGGTTACCATACTTCAAATCAAATAGATCTTCAAGTTTCTTTGTTAAAGAAAACGAAGCAGAACTGGAAAGGCATCGGCATGTTGTTAACACAGTTGTGAATATGATTCCTGCAGATAAAGGGTCTGTTTCCGTGGGTTTCTTATTAAGACTTGTTAGCATATCGAATTATGTGGGAGCTTCTCACACGACAAAGACTGAGTTGATTAGAAAAGCTAGTCTGCAACTCGAGGAGGCAAGTCTAGAAGACCTCTTGTTGCCTTCACACTCATCCTCTCATCTCCAGCACTATGACACCAACTTGGTAGCTGCAGTTCTTGAGAGTTTTTTAATGATCTGGAGAAGACAGTCTTCTAGTAACAACAATCAGTTGCTGCATTCAATCAAGAAAGTGGCAAAGCTTATTGACTCCTATCTTCAGGCAATCGCACAAGATGTTCATATGCCAGTTCCCAGATTCGTGTCTCTTGCGGAGTCAGTGCCTGGTATTGCACGGGAGAACCACGATAGACTCTACAAAGCAATCAACATATATCTCAAGGTATCAGATGCTCTGGCCAGTGGCCAGCATAAGGGCAACTAGCTATGGTTAAGAGTCACATCAGTGTACTTTTAGCAATTATACATTTTATGCACAGAACTTGGAACTAAACAACATTGGTTACATTGCAGGTGCATCCCGAGATAAGCAAAGAAGATAAAAAAAGACTATGCCGAAGTCTTGACTGCCAGAAATTGTCTGCAGAGGTACGTGCACACGCTGTAAAAAATGAGAGGATGCCATTAAGAACAGTTGTCCTTGCTCTCTTTTTTGACCAAGAGAGCAGTTTCAAGGGAGCACCAAGTCGATCAGAAAGCCAAGAACTCGTCTCAAGAGGTAAAGAGACGCCCATGGATGAACACAACATGATGCACAAGCTTCAGCTAGGTCCAGCTGAAACAGCTTCTATAGGGAAAGCTAAGAACATACTTGAGAGAGGAGGCAAAACATGAGTAGAGAAAATCAGATCCAGCACAGACCCAAGAAGATAGTAACATAAATAGAAACAGGTAGTGGACTAAACGTTTTAGGCCACATTAATTCAGTTTCTTGGCTTTTTGTTTTCCTAAAAAGAATTTATGATGATTGTATATGGTTAATGACTCAATGTAAACCAAAATGGCATAATCTGTATTTAAAACAGTGGAGAGCTCAAGCTCATGGTCAACTATTCTTGCTGATATGCTTAAGAAAACGGTTCTGCAACAAGCATAAGCCATCTAGTGTGCTTATTAGGATAAATAAATAATAGAGAGGTCCCATCTTTGTTTATTGTTTTTCCCAATTCTCACCTGATATGTCCTTGAGTTGCTCTAAGATTGCTTACAAAATCTTTGCTTCACCCTCTGAGTTTTTTCTGAATCAGGTTGGTTTGTGGTCACTAGTGTTTTACTTCATTCTTATTTCCACTTCAGTGAGCTGTGTTGTTGAATCTGGACCATACAAATTCTACTAATATGGTCAAAGATAGAGTTTCCTTAATAAATGGCACAATTAATGAATTAATCTCTGATCAGAAAAGGGTAAAATGGTCTTATTATATATATATATCCTCTGGCACCAGCTAAATGACTCGCTTCTCTCTTTCTACTAAGAATGATTGATTGCTCAATCTCTCTCTTCATCTGATGCTTAATCTCTCTACTGGTGAATGATGGTGAAGCTTCGCAATCTTGTTCTTTTCTTCATGCTCCTCACTGTTGCTGCTCCTATCTTTCTCTACACCGATCCCTCCGCCTCTTTCAAGACCCCTTTTTGTCAGTTCTCTCTTCCTCTCTCAATCTCCGATTTGGTTGTTGCTTTTTTCTTATCCTCTTTTGTTTGATTCTGTAGCTAATCGCGATTTCCTCGACGATATAACGCTAATGGTTCGTGTTATTCTCTCCCATTTTCTTCTCCATTGTTGAGCTTTCGATGTTTCTTAAATTGTTTCATACTTTCAATTCCGAGAGGAATCGTTTGAATCTGCTTCCTTGGAATTTGATATCTTAGCTACGTTTCTTCAATTTCTTGTTAAAATGTATATATATTATAGGAATCTACAGCAGTTGTTCGAGGAGTCGTCTATGCTCAAAAGACTTCACGAAAGCAAGGTTCTTCACGAAAGCAAGGTTCTTCACGAAAGCAAGGTTTCTTGTTTTTTTTCTTTTTTTGTATGTTTACATAAATATTCGATTTTGTAGAAGGCAGAGACCAATTGTCTGCTAGAGTTCTTTCGGCCGCTGACGATGATACTCAGTCTCAACAAACTAACAGTGACAATCCTATCAAACAAGTCACTGATGCTTCAGAGAAGCAACGTTCCCAGAATAGGGTATGTTTTCTACATCCAGAATTGGTTATTATTTACATAACAATGTAATTATCCTGACGCGACCACCTTAATTTGCCTGCTATATATATAGTCCTTGTTGTTGTTGTGCCTAAATGATCTCTCTACTGTCACTAAGTTGTTACTCAATTTCATCATCTTGTAGGTTCAACTGACCCAGCATGCCTCTGGAAAAGTTGATGAGGGAAAGCCTAATTCTTTTGGAGCTCGGCAAGAGAGTGGAAATGTGTTGATGCCTGATGCTCAGGTGAGGCATCTTAAAGATCAGCTGATTAGGGCTAAGGTTTATCTTTCACTTCCATCTGCAAAGGCCAATGCACATTTTGTTAGAGAGCTTAGAATCCGTGTTAAAGAAGTTCAACGGGCACTTGCAGATGCCTCCAAGGATTCAGATCTGCCAAAAACGTAGGTCAATTTTAGTTATGGCCTGTTGAAAACATGTTTATTTCTTTCTTTGGTTAATTTCTCTGCCATTTTTTTTAAATAACCCAGTGCTGTAGAAAAACTTAAAGCAATGGAGCAAACATTAGCCAAAGGCAAGCAGATACAAGATGACTGTTCCACTGTGGTAAAGAAGCTACGTGCAATGCTCCACTCGGCAGAGGAGCAGCTACGGGTCCATAAGAAGCAAACCATGTTCTTGACACAATTGACTGCTAAGACGATTCCAAAAGGCCTCCACTGCCTCCCTCTACGCCTTACTACCGATTATTATGCTTTAAATTCATCTCAACAACAATTCCCAAATCAGGAGAAACTAGAAGATACTCAGCTCTATCACTATGCTCTTTTCTCTGATAATGTTTTGGCTACATCAGTTGTTGTTAACTCTACCATAACTAATGCTAAGGTAACAAGTAATTTTATTCTTTTGATTCAACATTTAAATGTGTTTCTTTCTTGTTAAATTTATGGTCTAAATTGATTTATTGGCAGCATCCAGCAAAGCATGTCTTTCACATCGTCACAGACAGGCTCAACTATGCGGCAATGAGGATGTGGTTCCTGGACAACCCACCAGACAAAGCCACTATCCAGGTTCAGAATGTTGAAGAATTTACATGGCTGAATTCAAGCTACAGTCCCGTTCTCAAACAACTTAGTTCTCAGTCAATGATAGACTATTACTTCAGGGCTCAACATACAAATACAGACACAAACTTGAAGTTCAGGAATCCAAAATACTTATCCATCCTTAATCATCTTCGTTTTTACTTGCCTGAGATCTTTCCGAAGCTCAGGAAGGTGCTCTTTTTGGATGATGATATAGTTGTGCAGAAAGACCTTTCTGGTCTTTGGTCAGTTGATCTGAAGGGTAATGTCAATGGTGCTGTAGAGACTTGTGGGGAAAGCTTTCATCGCTTTGACCGTTATCTCAACTTCTCGAATCCACTCATCTCCAAGAACTTTGACCCTCGAGCTTGTGGTTGGGCATATGGTATGAATATTTTTGATTTGGACGAATGGAAGAGGCAAAACATTACAGAGGTTTATCATCGATGGCAGGATCTGGTATGCAGAAAATGTATTTACTTATGGTGGATGTTAGCAAGGTCGTGTCTGTCTTGATTTCAAGATTGTTTGCTAATATCTAATTTGGACTGCAGAATCAAGACCGAGAATTGTGGAAGCTAGGTACACTGCCTCCTGGTCTCATCACATTTTGGAGAAGAACATATCCGCTAGACCGGAAGTGGCACATACTGGGGCTTGGATACAACCCGAGTGTGAACCAGAGGGATATTGAGAAAGCAGCCGTGATACACTATAATGGGAACCTCAAACCATGGCTAGAAATAGGGATTCCAAGATACCGAGGTTTCTGGTCAAAGCATGTAGACTATGAGCACGTTTATCTCAGAGAATGCAACATCAATCCTTAGAATTAGTTTGTGTGTTGAGAGCAATGTTATGTCTCAAATTTTATTTCTTTCAATTGACCATTACGTTAAAACAAATTGTAGACGACACAATAAATGCATATGATATTAGAGTTTTGTGGTCATAAAATAGCTGGAATATGATCATTTTCCCATTACTAAATAAAATTCCGAGATCACGACTAGATTAGAAGGCAGCACTACTAATAATGTACTTAAATGGTTGATCTGGAATTCTCGAAACATATTTGAAGGCTTACCTAAAGTCTAAACTGTTAATATGTGGCTGATGGAATAAAGAAAAATAATGTTTTTGTTGACAAATATGATGAGAAATGGATATTTTGAAAATTTTCCAGGTATTAGCAATGCACATGTTCTTAATGGACCATTAATTGATTTGGTTTTATTTAGAAGCAACAAAAAGCAGAGATCAAATAGAAATACTGTAAGGAACACCCATTCCAGTAACACCATGCTCAGAGGTGGGTTTCAAAAGCTCGTACTTAACTACACCAGCTCCTGCTCTATTCTTTAGAGAAACGTTCACGTTTCTCTCATCTATCACCCCTTCTAGATATTGGAGCTTGCCTTTGAATCTTTCATATGCAGCATTGATGACAGGTTCGTTGGCCCAAGATGATTCTGCATATTCTCCAATATACTCTTCGTCAGGTGAATGTGTTGATAAAAGATCTAAAGTAACCATAACTAAGGTCGCCTGTTTCTGCGACGGGAATGTTTTAAGCATAACTTTTTCTGGCACTTCATAGAACTCTTTTAAGTCTTCTTCTGTCGGTTCCTCCACTGGCATTCTTATCCTTGTTGTGGTTGGTCGGTTGGGAAAGTATCCTCCATATCCATACTGTCCAAAATTAACAGCTGCATGGTGACCTGAGGCAACCCAAGCAATGGTAGTTACGACGTCAATCAAATCATCTTGTGTTTTAAGGACAGGCCACCAAGGTTCGTCTTTCTTGTCTCCATGGCCTATGTTCCTCACTTCACTCCACCATCCTTGTAGTTCTTCATCCAACATGATCAATTCTGGATCAGGATAATAGTGTTTCACATAATCGGTCACCCATTCCTTAATTGCATCCCACAATATTAGACCGTCATTAGCAAATGGGTAATCTGGTATCATCAGGCGTATCCCATGTGGTGCTGACTCATCTTTCTCAGCCAGGCCCCTTCTGATGAGATCTGCAGGTAAACCTTCAGCGTCGAACCTCCATAGTTTATCATAGTAATCTGAACTTAACTCTATTGAATACTTCCCGGGCCAAAAACAAGTCTCAATGATGCCACCTGCGTTAATGAGACTTTGGCGTGCACGAGCGTTGATCTCCATGGTGTAGCGAAAGTGAGGATTCAATAGCCTGAAGATGGGATGCATGGAACTTAGTTGTCTGTGTGCAGCTATTATGTATGGCTCTGTGCAGCAATGAGTCCTCAACCAGTGGGAAATAAGCTGATGAAATCCGGCGTCGTGAGAAACAGCATGAACCTTAGCAAGACCCCATAGCCAGCATGCAGTAGCATCATAGCCTGGAGTGAAGACCTGCTTCCATTGGGGCCTGTTCATATCCGGGGGACGAGTCAACTCAATGGCAACAGGTCTCAATGTGCTATCATCGCTAAGGAAGAATAGTGTTCTTGAAGCATATAACGTGGTATTCTCCAACTCTCTGACTTTGTTTACATATGGTAGTAGCAAATCGTGATAATCCAACATGAAAAGTCTTTTATTCTTTAGAGCCTGCATACGCATATTAATATTAATATACATATATACATTCTTGTTAACCTTTTGATAATCTTAATTAATTACCTCATCAACTGACATGTTTCCTTTTATTTCTCTTGCCACAATTTCCCAAGTGATGAGTGAGTTGGGATCACCATAAACGGCAGGATCTAGTTTGCTCGTCAACGGCCACTCCTGATGAATTGGAATTAACATTTTTTTTTGTCAATATGAAAATAGAAAGATATAAAAGTTACAAAGTTGAAAACGTTTTATACCATATGTTCGGTTGTGAAACATCCGAAATAACAATATATGTATATATGTTGCTTACTTGAACTAGCTGAATGCTATAGGGATTAAGGCCTGCAAGTGTTTGTCGAGCGAACTCGTCGTCTCGGATCCATGAAAATCTATCCTCTGAATCAATGTGAATGCATGATATTGAAAAATGAGTTCAGTTATATCATAAGTATAGTATAGAAATGGAGGACAGAGGTAGGTAAGTACTTCCAAAAAGAACAGGGGCTTCAAACTGGAGAATATCATCTTGAGCTTCAGCAACAGCTTTAATGAGCCTAGGGATCATTGGTAATAGACCAGAATCCTTGGGAAGTTGGATGCCTTCTTCAAAGAGATTTTCGATGGATTTGAAGTGTGGAAAGGGCAAGTTAGGATCTAAAAGAACAGACTCAATCTGTGGGAACACAGAAGGAAGAGCTGCTAAGATGGCCTTGCCCGTGAATGAAGTGCCCTTACTGTTAGAGAACTCTTCATCTCTTGGTACATAGAACTCTCCCCCATCGCGACTCTCTGAGGCGGGGTCAGAGTCGCAAGGTTTACGATTAGTCTTACAGCGCCTTGGGTACGGATGAGAGAGGCCTCCAATTACCGGACGGGCAAGTTCGGAGTTCTTGTCAGGTTGACCCAAATCATTGTACACGTCATAATCGTAAACACGTTCGAACTTGGTAAACTCACCAACTTGGTCGCGGTTCTTTCCTTGTAAGGTTTCCAGCTCTTCTTTTCGCAGATGTTTGAGAGGCTCTGGTGTTTGGGAAGGCAAGTAAGATTTGTTGGAGAAGAATATCCGTTTGGCTGGGTCAATGGACTTTGGGGTAATCCAAGAATCACATGTAAACGTAACGGACCCACTTGGTAACTCAAGCTCCATCTCCTTGATGAACATCTCTTTATGGTGCTGGTTTTGAATCCTAATGGCTCCCACCTCTCCAAAGTCTTCCGGCATCTCAAACTCGCACTCATACTTTTCATCTGTTTCTTCGAACCATACACGTTGTGCGTAGTCTTGTACCGGATCTTTCTCTATTCCAGTACCTGCCATATATATGGAGCAATTAGGATTGATACCAATTTTTTTATTTTTTTTCCTTTTGTGAACTTTTGTCATAAACGTTTGAATCCATCTTTTTATTACTTAATAACAAAAAAAGAAATGATGTACTTACGAGGGTCAGTTTCAGCGCTGATAAGTTCCACGAGCAGTGATCTGCCACGGATATCGGCGATGTCATCGAGAGGTCTCGACCATCCCATGCCCTCAAGCATCCCTCTTTCTTGGGCTGTTATAAAACCCTTAACTTTGATTTTCTTAACGTTTTTTGTCACTATATTACCTTTCTGATCAACATTAGGCCGTGATGCCGTGACCTTACATCGTCCTCCGCGGTTTGGACGCCACTGCTTGTCTTTACGTCCTGAGGATATGGAGTTGATAAGTGCTGATGGTTTAAGGAACAAAGAGTTAAGACTCTTTGCTATGCTTAAGGTCTGGAGACTCGATGATGACTCTTTACAAAACATATTTTTTTCTCTTTAACGTTTCTTACATCCTTTGTATCTCCGCTTCGTTTATATTTATACAAAAAAAAAAGATATTATACAATTTTTTGGCATTTTTTATTTATTTTGTGATTTCTAAAATAGTTGCGTTGGTTTAGACGGAAACATGGTTCAAGAAACATATTCGGATTCATTATAAGGATTTAAGAGATTACTGGACTACACATTTGGGTTCATTGGTGGTTTGGTTTGGTTTGGTTTGGTTTGGTTTGGTTTGATTCAAGCTCAATATTTGGTTCGGATTTGCCTAGGTGGACCAATTTAAATCTCGTGTTTGGGTTTGTAACTCCTGTTCAGTTAAACCAATAATATATATAGTCCGGTTAATTAGTGGATTAAACCTTGTCCCTGGTTTACCATATGTAAATGGAATTATAACCAATTTAGGTTCGGACTTTATATGACAACCCCTAAAATTATACATAGTACTTGATATTTTATTTTCATTGTTAAATCTTTTCTCTATATGAATTTGCAAATCTATCCTCTATTCCTAGTATTAGTATTACTATGTTTATAAAATTTAAAACTATTAAATAACTATATTGAACTAGTATTATTACAAAATAGTTTTAAACGGAAAGAGTAAAAGCTAATTTATAAAGGCAATGGTAAAAAAAATTTCCATCGAATGCATTGTTTAGAACCGATAATATAAACTAATGAAAATGATATAAGAAAAAAATAAATAAAATAAAATAAAATAGATATTTTAGCTAATAAGTGAGCTCAATTATTTTGAAGTTGTAAATTTGGTTGTTCAATTACGACATATAATAATAAAAAAGGAATTGCACACATTTTTGTTGTTGATAACCACTTTGAAACTAAAAATATACCCCCACACACCTTAAGGCCATGTAACACTAACTTCCAACGATTCTTTCCATTATTTTATGTCATTTTCAATAAAACCAACAAGTTCTATGAATTGGGACAACCTTTTAACTCTATTTGACAAACACACATTTCAAATGGTCCAGTTATGTCATGTTTATCATCACGTTTTATATTATTTGGTCGGAGATGATTTTTATTTTTATTTTATTGGAATTTAAGTTAACTATTCACTTACAATATATGGTTACTATTCATTTATACATTAAAATTACTATTTAACTAAATATTAGGTTACTATTTTGGATTTAGTAGTATTAACCATTTAGAGGTTAAAGTTACTACGGTTCATTAGAAGAGGATTATTATTCAATAAAGATTAGAGTTATTGTTTATTAGGGGCTAATGTTTATGGTTACTGGTCATAAGGGGTTAGTTAGGATTACTTTTCATTAGAGGTAAGAATTTAGGATTACTGTTCATTAGTGTTAAGGTTATTGTTCATTAGGGTTAGGATTTAGGGTTACTATTTTTTTTTTCCACAAACAAACTTCTATTAAACACCAAAAACTCGCATCTCCTCAGGGGAAAGCCAGTCCGGTAATTGTGAATCTACATATGAAAATAAAAGCCCTCGATGTCGTGCTTTTTTGGCAAGCAAATCAGCTATAATATTCAAAGATCTAGGTATAGAAAATAAATTAAACGATATAAATAATCTTTTCAAGGTCTTGAAATCATCTAACTCCGATGAAAATGACGGGAAATCCTCCGGTGATTCCACAAATCTCAATAAGTCCTGACAATCCGTTAGAAAGCGCACATTACCATACCCTGAACTACTTAAAATCTTCATTGCCCAAAGTAAAGAGTCAAATTCGGCATGAGTAGGTGTTAAATTTTTCCGATTACTTTTTAAACCCATTAGGACTATATCATCTCCAGCCATTGCTACACATCCATGTCCACTGAGACTGTCACTTGCACTCCAAGAAGCATCCAAATAACANGAGAACAGATACTATCGCTCCAAAAAAAATTAAGATCTAAAAAAAAAAAAAATTAACCTCAAAGGTTTTCGATGTAACGGTTTTGCAGATTTTTTTTGTTTGTTTTGGGTTCAAAGTGTAACGTTTTTATTAGTTATTTTTGTCTGCACTCTCTCGAAATGAAGTGTTTACGTGAGTTTAGTGCATAATTAATTTTTATTAAGTAAAATATAATTAAATAATATTTTGGTCAAATTTTGATTAAAAAAAGAAATAATAGTAATAATAATAATAAAAATAATTAAGCAGTGAAAAGTTTGTTATAAATTTTTATGTATTAAAACTTTATCCAATTGATCATTTTGTTTTTCTAATTTAATTAATCATTATGGGGTTTAAAGAGCAGTTTTGAAAATTCTTAAAAATAAAAAATAAAAGATTAAAAAAGAAAGAATATTTTGTGGAATCTAAGTAACAACCTCGTAATGTTTTGAAGCTGGAATCATGTTTTTACCTCTACAACACAAACACTGAGAAATTCAATATGTAATCGGTTTATGTTTCTTACAAGTTTATATATAGTAGTACCATATAACAGTAACAAATATGTTTTTTTTTCTTTAACAAGAAACAAGTCAATAAATAATTATTATGTTTCAAATAATGAGTAGATAATTTTAGACAACAACAACCAAATCAATTTTATACCTATTATAAACAAAACTTACTTAATGATTCTCTTCCTTCACTTTAGACTTGTCAGGGCCTTCTTTCTCGCTAATTAATTTGACTAATTATTTTTACTAAAAACTAAACAATTACATCATTTTTAGTCACAGTTTTCAAAACTATTAATATTTTTATACACAGATAGATAATAATTGATTATCTTATACATGTATATGACTTTTATTTATTTTCACATATCAAAGTTGTATACAATACACAAATAATTATCTATATTTTTTACAGAAAGTATAAATAATTCAGAAAGTTAAAATAAATTAAAAAAATTGGATTAGCTTCGGAAATCTGATTAAGACACTAATAAAGTTTTCTAGCAACAAAAATCTTCTTTACCTTTTTAGCAGAGTGTCTTATTTCTTCATGGTGAATAGTTTTTTGTATATATTTTTTTAAGAATTTAGAAATATCTAAATTATTACTTAAAATAAAATTGAAATAAATAATTATATAATTGAGAAAAAACCACGAAGTAATTACAAAGTCAAAGAAAAATATTTCTGCACCATTTGTAACCGTTCTGGTTATTCTAATGAGCGATCTTACACAGTAGTTGGATTTACACAGTATTATTCCACCAATCGTCTTGGTCCTAACTTAGTTATGAAATCAGTATATTATGTGCAAAATCTTCAATCAGACTTGATTTCTCTTGGACAATTAATGGATGAAAATGATTGTGTCATACAAATGGCTGATCGCTTTTTTGTGATTCAGGACCGGCTTTCGAAGATAGTGATTTGTATGGATAGAAGAGTTGGAGGTACGTTTCATTTCATGGATTTGGAGGTAGCTGCTACTCTTGATACAAAGACAGATGTGGACAAACTTTGGCATCAACGCATGACTCATTCTTCCTCCAGAGTTCTTAGAATGTTACAACCAGTTTTTAGTTCGGTTTCTTTGGATATTTTGAACAAATCTTGTGATATTTGTCATCGAGTTAAACAAACTCGAGAAAGCTTTCCAATCAGTTCTAGTAAAACATCCTCTGTTTTTCAATTAATTCATGTGGATATTTGGGATCCATATAGAACAATCTCATATTGGGGTGCTCGTTTCTTTCTAACAATAGTAGAGGATTTCACTAGAGCAGTCTGGTTAATTTTGTTAAAAACCAAAAGTGAGGCATCTCAGGAACTGCTGAATTTCTTTACAATGACACAGAGGCAATTTGATACTAAGTTTTATTATTAAGTTATTAAATATTATTGGATTTAGGATTTGTCCTTCATTATTAAATCTTGTAATTGATTTTATTGTGTTAAATGCATAATTAAATCATATATTATTTAGCTTTTTTATCTCGTCGATATTTTGTATATCTTTTTAAATATTTAATTCTAGAAGAGTGAAAAAAATAATATTATTTAGCTTTTTTTTTTTAACGTCAATCATATATTATATATTATTTAGTTATGCATTTGAAAAGTACAATAAAATATATTATTATTGAATTAAATATTTATTATTAATTTTTAAATAAATAAAAAGTAAGTGTTATTAAATATTGCTTCGATTTAGTTATATTTTAAATTTAAATTTGAATATTTTCTAAAACATGTGTAATCAAATAATAGTTTTTAAATATTATTTTATTATCTCTCAAACTTAAATATATTAAAATTATTTTAAATTTTAATTCAATAACATCTTATAAGTGTTAGTGTTCTCTTCTGTAGTTTATCAACAATATATTTTATGATATGTCAACTTTTAATTATAAGTTTTTATTTTTTTTTCAAAATCTTTGATTTATAATTGTTAGATTTACTCAAATACCAAAAAGTGAACCGAATCTTATTCAATTTTTTTTTATTTGGTTTGTTTGTAAATTTTATAGACCAAAAGTTTATAGATTAAATCGAAAATTGAATAATAAAAAAAAAAATTTACCAATTCTAAATTTGGAGAGTTAATATGCCAAAGTCGTTCCCAGCTTCTTGGGCTTTCCTGGCGGCCCTTGCATCGATGAAAAATTTGAAATCTTTTGGGCCGACACATCAAAAAGATAACTTTAGAAAGGGTAGTATTAAGGGCCCCCATATAGAGCCATTTATTATCCTTATTTTGATCTTTATATACGGACCACTCACACCTCTGCTGCTCCTGGTCAGAGCATTTCCAGCAAAATCAGTATGGAATCAATCGGAGTCCTTATGATGTGCCCCATGTCCACATACCTCGAGAACGAGCTTCAGAAGCGTTTCAACCTTCTTCGCTTCTGGAATTTCGCGGAGAAGTCAGTCTTTCTAGAAACTCATAGGAACTCAATCCGTGCTGTCGTCGGAAACGCTTCTGCCGGCGCGGATGCTCAACTTATCGATAATCTGCCCAAACTCGAGATTGTATCGAGCTTCAGCGTAGGGCTTGACAAGATCGATTTGGGGAAATGCAAAGAAAAAGGGATCCACGTTACCAACACACCCGACGTTCTCACGGAAGACGTTGCAGATCTGGCGATTGGGCTTATCCTTGCTCTCCTCCGACGCTTGTGTGAGTGCGATCGCTATGTGAGGAGCGGAAAGTGGAAGCAAGGTGACTTCCAGCTCACTACTAAGGTATGAAAATATTGAAATTGCAAATGCATTTTGATGCACAGATAGAAAAAAATGATGAGAAAGTATCAGATAATAGAAAAGATCTCTGCTTTATTTTTGATCTTCTAGTTCTACCACTGCTTCTTCCTTGTTGTTTCAGTTTAGTGGTAAATCCGTAGGCATCATTGGTCTAGGTAGAATTGGAACTGCTATTGCAAAGAGGGCTGAAGCTTTTAGCTGCCCAATCAATTACTACTCAAGGACAGTCAAGACTGATGTGGCCTACAAGTATTATCCAACGGTGGTTGACCTTGCTAAAAACTCAGACATCCTTGTCGTGGCATGCCCTTTGACGGACAAGACCAAACACATTGTCAACCGCCAGGTGATGGATGCATTAGGAGCTAATGGTGTCCTGATAAACATAGGGCGTGGACAACATGTTGATGAGAAAGAGCTTGTAAAAGCTCTTACAGAAGGCTCCCTAGGTGGGGCTGCAATGGACGTATTTGAGCAGGAGCCACATGTGCCCGAGGAGCTCTTTGCACTTGAAAATGTTGTTCTGCTCCCTCATGTTGGAAGTGCCACTGTGGAGACACGAAATGCCATGGCCGACCTTGTGGTGGGTAACTTGGAAGCGCATTTTAGTGGGAAACCACTTCTTACTCCGGTGGTCTGAGAGTGATGATATTACACTTGAAATTGGTGTCATTTGAATGGTGTTCATGTTGATTAACTAATGGAAAGAGTTATTTCTTTCTTTCAAATAATGATGCACTAACTTACATAAAGAACCAAATTACATGTAACAAAAACGCATGCAACCAAAATATACAAGATAATGTTTACAAGATAGAAAAAGTAGGGAAATTCAATGTTGGCGATGTGTTACAATACAACTGTCCTGATAACACGTTGTTTCACTACAACGATACGTAAACACACACTGCTTATTCACAGTTGTGCTACACATAATCTCTGTCTACCACAGAGTTGATCAAAACAGAGAAAATATATTTAAATAAAGAAAAACGTGTTTAACTGAATATTCCTTATATTTTGATCGGTCTTTCTCTGATAAATCAGAATGAAAGATATTACAACTTATTTAGAGAAAGAAAACATAACTCTCCCCCCCCTCCCAATTAACTCTATGGACTCATAAATGTCTTACAATAAATCCTAAGATTTTTTAACCCCAACTTAAATATGAAATCTACCCAATTTATTATTAAATAAAAACGGACCAGACTTAATTAACCCAATTAACTTCCAGATTTGAATCACTTTTAACATTCAATTCACTCGCAAATTTACAACACATCTAATGTAACTTATGATGATTTCATAGAGAACAATCTCTGACAGATAGAGAGCACCGATAACTTTGGAACTGTTATCCAGTCCATGTGAACCAACCTGACCAGGATTAAAACATCATCGTGATATTACCATACAGACCTACTTATCAAGGTGATTGTCTTGCATATCTTTGTAGCAAAATTGTGGTCCATCAATTAAAAGCCTAGTAATAATGGACAAGAGAAAGTACCTGTATCAGAAGATATACACCAGTACCAGCACCACAGGTGACTCAATGAGTTTGACAACCAGTTTCTCTGTAAAACAACGTCGAACAAAACCATATAAAAATGAATCAAATACCTGCAACAAGGTTCTTCCACATAGAAGACACAATGCAGGTTCTTCAATAACTTTCTCGCAGTTGCTGCAAGGCTTTTTAATACTCCTTAAAAAAAACATGCTTCTTATTAGAGAAATTCTTGTAGGTCCTGGTATAGATTAGGTAATTTCATTAGCTGGAAAGGAACTACAGGGGTGAATTGATGCAAAGAGAGCTTCCCTCTGAAAATGGTGGAGCCATGTTTGTGTTGAAGACCAGAGAAGTTTGATAAGCCATTTAGAGTGTATTTCCGTAAACATAGAGGTCAAGATGGGAAAAAGAAGTGTGACATGGCACAAATACAGGATGGTGAGAAGGAAAAGGTAAAGCTGTTACTAGAAGACAAAAGGCAAGTAACCGTTGAGAGGCAAAAAGAGGATAGTACAGCGCTGGCAGGAGTCACTGCAGAGGCATTAAAGGACCCGAGGGAGAAAGAGACAGCTGGCTGGGAGAATCAACTTTAAACCTTAGGGTTTTAGAGAGTATAAAGGGGANAAAAGAAGTGTGACATGGCACAAATACAGGATGGTGAGAAGGAAAAGGTAAAGCTGTTACTAGAAGACAAAAGGCAAGTAACCGTTGAGAGGCAAAAAGAGGATAGTACAGCGCTGGCAGGAGTCACTGCAGAGGCATTAAAGGACCCGAGGGAGAAAGAGACAGCTGGCTGGGAGAATCAACTTTAAACCTTAGGGTTTTAGAGAGTATAAAGGGGAAGAACAAAGAAGGGAATCGCAGGGATTTGTGGAGTGGCTAGTCCTAGACTAGAGACAAAGAGTTTGAGTATCAAAGCTCTTTGCTTTCATTCTTCTTCATATTATCTCGCTTCCATATCGAATCTACTAAAACTATCTTTTGTAATCGTTTTTCTTTATTTCTAAACTTGTTGTGTTAAAACTTTTACTCTCTGAAGTTATTCAAGTTACGTTTTACAAGAGTTACAAAAGATTTAATACTCTGAGTCGGGAAAGAGTATAGAAACCATAACAAACTGGTGCGCTTGTGAGTTAGAACACAAAATGTCCACAGAACAACAGGAAAAACAAGATCAAGGAGGAGACAGAAACCCGGAAACAAGCAACCCTGCCTCTGTCAACACTGACGACACATCTACTCAAAGGAACATTGATGAACTATTTCGCCGGATGCGAGAGATGGAAACAAACCAGAAAAATATGCAAAAAACTCAAACAAGCATCCAGGCAACAATAGAATCAATCAACGAGAATATGGGCTTACTAGTTACAGCAGCAGTGGCGAGAGTAACACAGACACCAATGCCCTCTCCGGCAGCGGCTCAACACAACCCAAATCATGAACGGGAATATGACAGATACAGGAATCCCGAGAAAAGACCAATGTTCGAGGAAGAAGAAACTAGAGGGCCTCATCGGACACCACCGGCGCCAACCCAACACCAACCAGGACTATACAGACCACCGATGTTTCGGAATCAACAAAACGAGGTTTTTCCTCCGCCGGCGACAGAGCTGACGAAACAGTTAGAGATTCCTATCTTCTCCGGGGACAATACGTTTGCGTGGCTCTCGAAAGTCGAAAGATTCTTTCGATTAGGACAATACTCCGATGAACAAAAAATAAACTGTGTCTCGGTGAGTTTAGAAGGGAATGCCATTGGTTGGTTCAACGGCGAAATCAACACCGAACCCTTTCGCAGTTGGTTTAATTTCAAGCAACGACTTCTTCTACGTTTCTCGGATATTAATAGTCGAGGCCCAACTCAGAAAATATGCTGTATAAAACAAACAGGTTCAGCGGAGGAATATGTGGCCCGTTTTGAAGAGTTATCAGGCCAAATTACAACGCTGGACACAATCACCTTGGAAGGCATTTTTTAAACGGTCTCAAACGGGCCTTGAGACAAACAGTGGAAATGATGCGCCCAGTAAACTTAACTGAAATGAAAGCATTTTCGTTATCTCTTGAATCACAAGTTTTAACAAAAATGTTATCTAAGGAGTTACAAGCAGAGTACAAATACACTAGACAACCGGTTCTGCGGGAACAACAGAGAGCTTTACCAGGGAACACACAACAACTACCTCCAACTACTCAAGTCACAAAACCAGTCCAACAATCAAGATACTTAAGTGATAAGGAGATGGAGGAGAGGAAAAAAGCTGGACTCTGTTTCAAATGTGCTAATAAATGGTCTAAGGATCATTACAAGACATGTCCACAACAAACATTACAACTCTTGACGGTGGTGAATGGATTTGAACTTGAAATTTTAGAGAGAAACATGGAAAAAATGATGACATCATAAGAAGAAACACAAGATTCAGAGGATGAGGAGGATCCTGCACAAACAATGCGCATCTCTTTAAATGCTTTTCTTGGCATACACACAGCCACAACAACTAAGATAAGAGTTCTCTTAAACAATACTGAAGTTACTGCATTGGTTGATAGTGGTGCTTCTAACAACTTCATCTCTCCCGATACTGTCACAGCTACACAACTACCAGTTGACAGGTCTATTGATGTGAAGGTTTTCTTGGGCACAGGAATTGCAGCTTCTGGGTACGGGGTGGCACATAATGTTCAGTTCACAGTAGCTCCCAACATCACCTTTACTGATGATTTCTCTGTCTTGGAACTGGGGGATTCTGATTTAATCTTAGGAGTTAGATGGTTGAGCCAACTGGGACCCTGCACCTGCAATTGGAGAACAAATGAATTAAGCTTTGGGTATGGCAACCATATAGTACATTTGTGGGGTGAAAGGAATTTAAAGAAGACTAGATTCCCAGGTGTAATCAGCAATGATAGATACAGAGTTCTCTCCTCGGGATTACATGTGGAATTCCAAGCCATGGATGCAACAACTACAGAACACCTAACCCCAATGGTGGCCACAGTTGTTAACAAGTTTCAGGAAGTGTTCAGTGAACCCAAGTCTCTACCACCTACACGTAACAGAGCACACACGATAAAGTTACTCCCGGGAACAAAAGCAATATCAGTCAGACCCTATAGGTATCCGCATGCTTACAAGGCTATAATAGAAAGATTGGTGGCAGAGATGTTATCCACAGGAGTCATCCGACCAAGTAAGAGTCCCTATTCAAGCCCAGTCCTCTTAGTAAAGAAGAAAGACAATTCTTGGAGATTCTGCGTGGACTACAGAGCTCTTAACAGAGCAACTATTCCTGACAAGTTTCCAATACCTGTCATAGATCAACTACTTGATGAGCTCAATGGAGCATCAATATTCACTAAGCTAGACTTGAGAGCAGGATACCATCAAATCAGAATGGCAGAGGAGGATGTTGAAAAAACTGCATTCAGAACACATGAAGGTCATTATGAGTTTTGTGTCATGCCTTTTGGCCTCATGAATGCGCCAGCAAGCTTTCAAGCCCTTATGAATGAGTTGTTTAGACCATTCCTCCGAGATTTCATCTTGATCTTCTTTGATGACATCCTCATCTTTAGCAAAGATCTGCAAGACCATAAAGACCATCTCAACACAGCTTTGCAAGTGTTACAAACTAACAGTCTATTTGCGAATGAAAAAAAGTGTGTCTTTGCTCAGACACAGATTGACTATTTGGGACATATAATATCTGCTGCGGGAGTTTCTACTGACCCATCTAAGACTGAGGCTGTCTCTCAATGGCCAACACCCAAGACTATCAAGGAACTAAGAGGGTTTCTCGGGCTTACAGGTTATTATAGAAGATTCGTTAAGTCCTATGGAGAAATAGCTAAACCGCTAACTCAATTACTCAAGAAGGATAGCTTTGCTTGGTCAACAGAAGCTCAAGATGCATTTAACAAAATGAAACAAGCGATGTGTTCTACGCCAGTGCTGCAATTACCGGATTTTAATGCAACTTTCACTGTCGAAACTGATGCTTCGAGTACAGGGCTGGGAGCTGTCCTGCAACAGCACAAAAGACCGATAGCATTTTTCAGTTACAGTTTAAAGCCGAGAGAACGAATGAAATCAACATATGAAAGGGAGCTCATGGCTATCGTGATGGCCATACACAAGTGGCGACATTACCTTTTGGGGAGACATTTCATTGTCGCTACTGATCAACAGAGCTTGAAGCACTTATTGGAGCAAAAAGAAATTTCGGGCGATTACCAACGTTGGCTACTGAAACTCCTTCAATACAACTTTGAAATTCGTTACAAACCCGGAGCCACTAATCATGCCGCCGATGGCTTATCTCGAGTTCCACCAGCACATCAGTCCTTCGCTGCTATATCGCTTCTGGGATTGACTATTCCAAAGTCAATCGAAATCGATGCTTTAGTAAATGAAGCTGCAAACGACAGCGTTTTGAGCTTACTCAGAGACAAATTAAAATCGGGTCAGCCAACCAAAACCGGTTACTCAATTAGAGATAACCAATTGTGGTTTAAACAACGATTTTTCATACCAAAGTCTTCAAAATTCATTCCTCTGCTACTCGAAGAATGTCATTCATCACTCGCAGGAGGACACGGAGGTGTTCTTAAAACTACAAAGCGATTGAAACAATTCATCTATTGGGAAGGTATGCGTAAACACGTGATGAAATTTGTTGCGGAATGCTCCATTTGTCAAACTCATAAATCGTCGACCCTTTCACCGGC
>KE156270.1:79180-100263 GCA_000411055.1 Leavenworthia alabamica
TCGCGGGTGATATACTAATTAATTATTATAAATATAGCCATAACCAAATATACTAAATTGAACATAAAAAATAAAAGTTAACCACCTTGTTCCACCCCTATAATGTTATTTCTTCCTATTTCTACTTTAACTTAATTTTTCACTCCAAACTATAACATTACATTTTAATTGTCCCTAAACTATTTTCATATTTTAATTCTACCTAGTTCTCGTCAATTTCAAAATTGCAATGTAGTTGGCGTTTTGTTGAAATCACGATTGAGCATTTAACCAAATTAAACCATGAAATTCAAATAGACTTAAACCATAAAAGTTAAATAGACAACTTCTCAAAAAAACCCAGAAATAGCATGTATATATTATATGTGTATGTATCTGCTTCTACATGGTGATTTAATTTGTATGAGTTTTGGTTAGGTTTTGTTTTGAGTTAAATCTTGCCCAAAATAAACCCTAGAATCATATCGATTTGCTCCGCTATCAGTTGATTAATCCCCACTTTATCGAATTTTAATCCAAACTTTTCAATCTACACTTTAGAATCCCCCTTGAAGTAACAGCCGCTTCTTGTTGTACTTAGCAAGCTTCAAATGCTCACCAGCAATTCACGTCCATCTCCAAATCCAAACTTTTCCATTCTGTGTTCATAAATTCTATAATATCTTTTTTTTCTCTCTTTGAAGAACATTTTTAAATTTTGTGTTTTTCTTTTGGTATGTCATTTTTGTTTCAGTGGTAGTTCAGAGAAGACGATGGATATGCTATATGTTTCTCCACAGTTTTTATTCAAAAATATAAACTCTTCTCAGAAAGTTTATTGTTTGCTTACATAACAAAATGTTTAAGAATTGTTTCTACGTTTTGTCAAGAACTAAGAACATATATATAAAGTTTGAATACAGGAAATAGTTTATTGAAATTCATGTTCTAATTTGGTTAAATATCCAAACACGATTTCAATTAAACGCTAATTACAAAAGCTGATTGCAATTTAGAATATTCAGTGTATATTCTCTACTATCTAACAGAATAATTCCTTAGAGAATGAGGAAGATGACCCAATTTCATTATTTACTAATGGCGTTTTAGGTTTGGGGAATCAAAGCTATATAAAAAAATCAAACTATGAATCGATTTGGATAATAAAATAGAGTAATCACCAATCTCTATTCTCCAGCTCTAACTCCACAAACTCTCTGGACTTGGGACTAATCAGATAACTACTACCGTATTAACTTAATAGTAATGACTTGTTCGACCTCTCAGCATCAGGACTTGTTATACTCATCTCTAGACCTTTTAAACGGAAGCTGAACAAATATATGTTCGTCTGATGACGACGATGATGACGATAATAGTATTACTTTTGTTGAGTTTACTCCTTCGCTGCATTCTTCTTCTTCTTTTTTACAAACGGACCCTTGAGGGATTATGTTACTCCTTCTTGGAGGAATATCATTTTCATCATCACTCTCATCATCACTGATCACAATCGCATCTGCAAACAACACATAATATTCAATGAAGAGATTCAACATTCAAAATTCAAACATATCAAAAAAAACATACCTGCTACTGTGTTGTTCACATTATGATCATCAACCATAATAACCTCATCTTTCCCTACTTGACTGATGTCATTCACACCAAATCTCTGTTTTAATTCAACATACTTGTTCTCTATCTTCTTAGACTCTGCCTCTTCTTTCACTTTCTCAATCAAGAGCTCCTGAATCTTGCTCCTTAATTCACTTATCATGTCATCTTTCTCATTTTCCATCCTCTTCATCTCCTCTTCTTTCTCTTTCTCAATCAAGAGCTTCTGATTCTTAATCCTTAACTCATTGATCATGTCATTTTCCATTTTCTCCATCTTCTCTTTGGCAATCAAGAGCTCTTGGTTCTTAATCCTCAACTCATTGATCATGACCTCTTTCTCACTCTCCATTCTCTTCATCTCCTCCTCTACTTTCTCCAAGGCAATCAAGAGCTCTTGATTCTTATTCCTTAACTCATTGATCAAGGCCACTTTCTCACTCTCCATTCTCTTCATCTCCTCAACTGTCTTCTTATACTTGTCCTCTTCTTTCTCCAAGGCAATCAAGAGCTCTTGATTCCTATTCCTTAACTCATTGATCAAGGCCACTTTCTCACTTCTCTCGCTCTCAAAATCCGTGAGCAAGCGTAGACTTGAGCAAGCATCAGCTTGTTTCTGAATCTTCGGAAGATGCAACATCATCTTCTCATTCATGTCGTTTACAATCTTATAATGTTCCTCTAAACTTTTGTAATCTTTCAAAAGAATCTCATGATTCTCCTTGAGAATCTCATACTTTGTTGCCAAAATTCCATCTACAGCCACCAAGGAGATCTTGTTCTTCCCCGATGATTGTCCTCCAGTCATGACTTGGAAACCCTAACCATGAACAACAACACAAAAGGACTCTTGAAAATTTTCTAAAAATTAACAGGTTCAGTAGAAACCCTAAAACTCAAATTCGTTCTAAGCTCCACAAAAAGATGAAGAGTAAGTTTGAATAGCATTATCTCCAACTGGAAATTGTCCACATAAGTAAATATCTTACCCAAAAAAATCTCTTAATCTTCGTCTTCTTCAAACGGCCAGAAGAGAGAAAATGAAACAAGGAGAAGAATAAAATGAAGCGGGAATACAAAAGGTCTTAAAATCAATGATCAAATTAAATTAAAATATTTGGATAATGTTATACAACTCCAGACCTTTGTTTAGTATTTGACTAATCGTCACAGGAAATATTTGCGTTTTCCTTAAAGTCTTAAATAGTTTCAAAGAATGAAAATTTAGTATATAATCTTCAAGTTATTAGAAATAATCAAACTTTTTTTTCTTAAGATAACAAATATAAAATCAATGTTATAGATAAATTAGATTTTAACACGAGGTTTAGGACCTGTTTGGTTCTCCATTTTATGTTTACATTCAAATGATTCATTCAAATGATTCATTCAAACTATTCATAAAATAGTCCATTTAGATATTGTTTGTTTTTATTGATTTTTTCATTTCTCATTTAAATAAATCATTTGAATAAAAATGAGAATTCATGTTTGTTTACTTTTAAATTACATTTTTGCACAAATTATATTTTGGCATGAAATTGTATTTTCGGAAAATTTGTTTCAACATTTTGGTCAGAAATTGTGTTTTTACGTTTTTGTTGAAAATTATGTTTGAATAGCGTATTTGGCCGGAAATCGTATTTTCATATTTTTAATGAAAAAATATGTTTTTACATTTTGGTCAGAAATTTTGTTTCTATATTTTTATGGAAAATATATTTTGATATTTTTGACAGAAAATTATATTTTTGATTTTCTGCTAAAAATTGTGTTTATGTATTTTGACGGAAATTGTGTTGTTTACTTTTTGTTTTATATATTTATTTATTTTATAAATTATTTTATTTATTTTATAAATAAATTAAAAATGAATCATCTCCATCCAAATGATCCAATTTGGATATTCCAAATGGATGTCAAAATTTAGTCTAAATTTTAAAACTCATTCAAATGACTCATTGAGATGAATCATTCAAATGCTTAATATTTGTAACAAAATAAACATCAATAATCATCTCCATTCAAATGCATCATTTGAATGGAGAAACAAACCGGACCTTATTCAATAGAGATTAATATAACAACATGTTCAATAGAGAGTTTTTTTTGTTTAAAAATTTATAGAGAGTCTTTTAAAATATCAAACTACGGTACATATGTGATATTTTAAAAAACTCTATAAAAATCTTTATAAGAACAAAAAAAATTTAAATCATTCAACCAACATCACTAAATTTAAACTTGAGATTAAAGTTTATTAAAATCATTTTATTTGAATAACACATTATTTTAGTTGTCTCTTTAAAAATCATTAACCAATAACACATTATTTTAAATAATTTTAAACAAATCATTAAAACTATAAAATCAATAACACATAATTTTAAAGAGTTTTTATAAAACACAATTGAATAACACTGAACTTTATAAAAATTATAACTCTTTAAAAATTGTAAAACCAATAAACCCCTTAATTTCTCTTGTTATAGATATTTTTGATTTGTATATTTCAAATTAAATTTTCAAGTGTTTTTAGGTTTGTTAAATTTTAATGTGTTTTAAGAATTTTTATGAGTATGTATGTTATCAAAAAAAAAAAAAAATTAAATGGTTATTTGCCCATCGTTGCTGCTCTCATTCATTGACCAAATTGTCTATTGATTTTTTTGTAAAATTTTTACAAGGAATAAAACAAGTAAGTAGTGTTTTGATTAAATGCTTCAATGATCTAATCTTAAATTTTCAATCTTTGTGATGATTGTTTTGATTACATGTCTCCCAATGAGCTAAAAACATAATCTCATTCTAATTAGTTTGTGTTTATCAGTCGAGAAACAAGAAAGATGAACAGAGGAGCCCTAAGCCGGTTTCAACAACGTCTAACTTGAGTGACTTAATTAAACAAAAGCGGGTCGGATGTATCTGGAGCGAACACAGTATCATCCACTGGAAGGAAGTCGAACAAAAGCATGTCCGCAAGAGAAAATAACCTCAGAGAGTTCACCATTGGTGATCTTAAATCAGCCACAAAAAACTTCAATCAAGAACTCAGAAGATCCGTCTAATAAAGAGGGTTGCAGGTGAGGCATCATCTTTGTTTATGTGATATGTTAGTGTTCATCAATGGCTTTGGCTTTGGTTTTATGTGATATTTCTCTTATCAGTTAACTAAAATTATTGCTTCCTTTCTGTAGATAATATTTTCGGAACCAGGATCAAGCCATGTTTCTACTGATGTAAGTTTTAAGACACTTTTATTCTTTTTTTTTTAATAGGTAGTAGGAACAATGGGTTATGCAGCTCCAGAGTATATCCAAAAGCGATGTGTGGGGTTATGGAGTTTTCATATATGAGCTCATTACAAGCCTAAAGGAGAGCAGAAGCTTCTAGAATGAATGATTGTTCTACTAATCAACAATAGAAATAGATTAGACACTGATAATGTATGAAAAAATAACACGACTAGTTGAATTTTTTATGAAGCGTCTAGAGACTAGTGTAGTTATGTTCTAACACAAAACATACGTGTTTCATCTGCTTGTTTTTAATATCTAATTATACTAAATGAGCAGTAATTTTTATAATAACTGCAGCATTATCTGATTGACACATCAGATTTTGAGTACGTGTCAACACCAGAAATTTTATAATTAATATTTAATTTTTAAATTTTTAAAAAATTTAACTATTTTTCTCTCACCTACTATTTTTATGGACCCCATCTAATTTACTTTTTTTCTTTATATTTTTAGTAGTCGATTTTTCAATAACATCAATCCTATTCTTTTGTTAAGTATTAAATTTTTAAAAAATTTCGTTAATTTATATTAAAAATATTGTTCTAATCATTATTTTTTAAAATTAAAAAATATCTCCTAAAAATAATCCTATATTTTAGCCAACTTTCTCACGATTTCAATCCACGATCCAACTAATTTATTTTATTTTATTTTATTATTTTGATTTTATATTTCTAATTAAATCAACTGTTTTTTTAACTCCACCATATACGTATCTCCATTTTTCTATTTCCATTTTTTCTATCTCCATTTTCTCTCTTATATTTACCTACAAATTTTATTTTCAAATTTTGCTATTTATTTCTTAGCAAAGTTTTTCTGAGTAATGAGATAAAAGGTAAGTTTATCTTATAATTTCTGTCATATTTTTATATTTCTTTGGCTTCTTACTTATTTTCTGTATTTTTTTATAAAAATTCTGGTTTTCTAAATTTTGTTTATAGAATTTGTTGTAAAAATTTTGGATAGTAAACGTGTTTTAAACATAAACCTAAAGTAAAATAGAAAATTCATTAATATCACCAATATAAGTGTTTATCTATGTTTTTATTTTGAACAATTATATTGCAATAGTAGTTTAAAATTTTATAACTTTCATATAACTAATTTTTTAAACCAAAACAGAAAGTTGTATCTATTGAATTTTTTTTTAAAATTGGTATGTTTTTTTGGTTTGTGCAAAATTATAAAAAAATTAATATTTTAAAAATTAAATTATTTGAACTAATAGTTATTATCTAAAAAATAAAATAAATAATATTTTTCACATTATACATATCAATATAATTATTTTAAAATTTAAATTTATAAATATTTTCCGTGCACATTATACATATCAATATAATTATTTTAAAATTTAAACTTATAAATATTTTCCGTGCATAAGCACGGGCTAAATACTAGTAAGTCTATAAAATCGTCTTTAAAACCAAATTTTAAAAAGCCCACTCAAACCTCCGGCCCATATAGGCCTGTTTTATTCTTCCTTTATGAATTACAATACAATCGTTTTCTTTTGTTTCTTATGTTACGAAGAGATAACAATTTGAATTGGTGAACCGACTTACCCTAGTTTTCTTATAATTAATTATGAATTTACTCAACATTCTTTGAAGAAATATATATAAAAAAGTATAAAAGGGTCATCACATTTGTTGTTTCCAAAATTGTGAGAAATATTCAAAATTCAAATTAACGTCTCTTGGACGACATTTAAGTGCTTCAAGATTGAATTTTTTATAAACTCAGATTTTAAAATGGATAAGATAAGATGTATAGAGTTGAACCAATCATGTAACTGATTAATTAATAATTAAATAAATAATACATTACTAAACCAAAACGGATTAAGGTGGAAACATGGGCTGCACGTGACGATGAAGAATTTCAAATTACGTTGACAATAGCTGTTCGATATTTTGACAAGGTAAAAAAAAAACAGATTTGTTTGAAAAAGTGAAAAAAACATTTAGTATTATCAACTAAAATATATTTTATATTTCCGAACACGATTAGTATAATGTATAAATATAAATATTTTAAGACCACATGATTTGATCATCTGACTTGAGATTACAATTTACAACAACCACACCCAATTTCAAATGAACAAATATAGGAAAATAAGAGTATTTATTTATTTGTCTCTACATGTTGTAAGAAGACCTTTTTAGTTGTGTAATAAAATATTAAATATTCCAGCTGGGAAAAGTCATGCCTCGCCATGTGGGCCTGATGTAGTGATGTGGACAGGTCCCACTAATTATAACATGTCAACATACACACACCATCATTCAATCGATCATTCATAAACCACATGTATCTTATCAGTTTTCGAAAGGCAACTACTAAATTGCCATATTCATATTGGAATTTGGAAGTAAGAAAATGGTAATTTAGTATGTCACATTCAAAGCTGAGTCAGATACACGTCGCATTTTTAACCTTACTCTTCTCTTTGTCATCATTCCCATTTATTCTTCATTTTTATAATGTTGCTGACTCTTTAATCTTTTTCTTAAGGGTTTGGATCGGCTGCATCTTTTTATCCCACTTTATAAATCCATTTATTATTAGTGGATTATGTTTCAGCAAATGATTCGGATTAAAAAGTAATTAATATACAATAAATGTTCATCATATATTGTTTTTAAGTGGAGCTCACATATAATCCATGTATATTAACCTCTTATATAGAAATATTTTAGTCGTTAATTTTCACAAAAGAAAAATCGAAGAATTATTTATGTATTTGAGTTGTCTATATATATTATTGATTTAAAACAAAACAAGACTATTAATGTTTTTCATCAAACATATATTTTCTCTATTTTACAATATTTGTTGTTTTAATTTTTTCACATTTCTTAAGAAAATAATTAATTTTTATTTTTTTGTTTTATTTCTAATAAATATATATTTCAATTATTTTATATATGCATGGCTTTTTGTTTGGTTTACTTTTCCTTTACATCGAATTGTCTTATTTTATTTTATTTTATATTATTTGTTCCGTTTGATAGCGACAAGGAAACCACATTTTCATTATTTCTTTATTTTAAAAGTCGACTTTAGTAGCAAAAATACAAATACCTGCTGATAAACGAAATGACAAGAACCTTTGAATCTTAAAATCATTATTATTGGAGTAATTGTAATTGTTTTGATATAATCATTATTTATTTATTTTATAATTAGAAGAAACAGACACGTAAACGTGATTGTACGTCGGTCCGTCCATATACATATATTTATTTTATTATATGGTTAATTAAGAGGCATTCTTTTTTAAAACATATGTTTTCATGTATTAAATAATTTTCCTACATACTAAATAATTATTTCTGTACCATAATTTCTTCTATCTAACAAAAGTAATTAAAATTGCCATTATTATTTTGATAAATATCACCGTGATTGACACATATATATAAGTGACACCTTCTTAGGAACACATAGATTTGTTGTCCAGTAAAACTATACACGACTGGTTAAAACAATTAAACAATTTAATTTTCATTTTGACGTATTAAAAAGTGTATCTATTGGATATTGCTAATGGTCATATGTCCCTTGGCAATTCTGCCCACTTGACCATGTCTGATCAAGACAGACAGTTTTAACTTTTAGGACAACTTTTTCTGACATTTTTATCACATAGTATAACAGTTTGACCTATAGAATATTACAAAATGTTATTAATTACACTCAACTTCATAGCTTCGTTCATCCATAACCAATCTCTCCATGAATTTTCTTGTTTGGCCCTTGTTAAAACCAATGAGTCAACTATTGTTCCCGATTAATACAATCATATACATACACACATTTGTCTTTATTGGAGTATATAAGTAACTTTTATGCTATAAAAATGATTTTACATACAGAATAAACTAAAGAAAATACTAAACGTTCATCACTTTTTCTTAAAATATGAAAGAATAACCAAAATTTCGTTGACAAAACTCGATTGCTGACTTATGAATATGGATAGACAAAGACCAAAAGTTCTTTCTAAATATGTCATTGAAGATTGAAAATTTGTTAAAACTAATTATAACAAGCAATAGAAAATAAACAACCTAGAGTGCATTGCTTTAAGACTAACAACACTTTTATCTAAATTATTTTTAATGTTTGCGTTATAACTTACACCTCTTCGAACCAAAGGCAAAGAGCAGTATGAAATGGATTGTTCTTCTCCCATTCTAAATGTTAGTCTGTTGCGTTACGTATATTTATACATTCATCCCAGATTCCTTACACATATATACACTTTTATAACATAATAATTAAAAATTAAAAATTATTCTATATTTTAATTTGTAAAAATGTCTAGTGGACTAATTTTATGTATTTTTGGTATGATGAAAAATGTTAGAGAGTTTGTGCGCATGCAATAAAGAAAACGATACATAGATTTGTTAACGAGGTTCGGACAACTTACATCTCGAGATCAATTTCATAATTCATCCACTAGAAAAAATAGAAACCCTAAAGTTACGGATACAACATCACACTTTCGTAGAATTACAATGAGTTCATCTACTAGCATACACAACAACTCTAAGTTACTAGTTGGATACAATACCACACTACCTAGATTTATGATTTATGATGGAATAACAAAACAACCAAAAGAACCTCTCTATGGTGAGGCAGCGCCCAATACTGGTACGTTCAACAATAAGACATGACTCGTAACCTTTCTCGGATTACAACTGCAATCTATTTATATGTTCACACTGAGCAAAACCCTAAACTTCACAAAGTAGGGCTTCTCTGTTGCACACATGCCGTCACTGTGGCACACAGCCCATCTCTGTCATATAACAAAAAACCTTTCCTTTTTACTAGAGAACCATATCTTTAAATCTTCCATTACTTCCAGACATATCAATTATGAGAAACTTTCATTTGTGGTGATATCATAGAATATTCGATTGCGTGTTCTTTATGAGACTTTCCGTTTGTTGCTCCACCATATCGCCAAGTCCTTGTTGTAAATAATGCTCCTTATTGTTCTATAATTCAGTTCAACATTGTTGTACTACCGTGGCATAGCCTTGATTCATGCCTACCACGTAATACATTATTATTTTCAATTTAAAACACAGTTACAAAAATACTTTTATAATTAACACATTTATTTATTTATTAAAAATATTTTTCTCCACCTCTATATCTATGTATGTGGTGTGGGCCATTCAATTTCATTACCGAGAATGATGAAATTCTTTATATAAAAAATTATTTATCAGAAAATATATCTTTTCATTATGACCACTTAAATTAAAAGTTACACAGCACAAAAAAAGTTATCAAAGTGAAGTTGCTTCAATCTCACAACACAAAATTATATCTATATAATATTATAGAGCAAACCAAGTACTAAAAGCCTCTCAAAAACCGGTTGTACCGGCCAATCTAGCCGGTAAAGATTACCGGAGTCCAAAGATTCCGTGCTTTGGTAATATACAAGCCTGTCATATAATCATATTCCTTCCTCCTATATTTATAAGTTATTTACAATTTTCACATCACAAAACACCCATTTGGATTCTCATCACTGAACAACTCAGGCGCACGCATATGAGCATAAGGATCTACGTATCCTTGGTGGTTCATATACCCTTGGTTTGTATACGACTCTTGTACGTATCCTTGGTTCGTATACGGTTCTTGTACATACGATTGAGATGATTGACCTTGCATCATGTAATGTTGACCATACATTTGTCCTGGTGGGTAATAATACATTGGCTGTGGAGAATAACCGGAACCATTATATTCCGATTTCTTTACATCCACCGTAACACCACCGTCTCCTTCGCTAACAGCAACTTCTTTCTTCTTTTCACCACCACCACCACCACCGTCTTTATTTTCTTTCATTTCAACAGCTGCAGCACCTTTATCTTTCTTATCGCCACCGGGTGGAGCTGCCGCCACCACAGGTGCTCCATCGTCCTTTTTATCCGGAACAACTACAACGGTGCGTTTAAGCTTTTGATTGAGGTAAGGAGTGAGTTGTTTAACGTCAATTATCCCCTTCACTATTACCAAGTCTTTGGCGCTATCGATGACAACTGAATCAACTCCTGTTAATTGATATTCATAACATTAGTTTATTAATAAATATAATAAAGGGCGTAGATTAGGCTAACCACTTCTTAGCTAACCATTTGATATTTTTTTTTTCACTAAAATAATAAATAAGCTACCTTTAGGTAGTTTAGGTCAACCTAATTTAAGCAAATATTAAAATCTTGTTTTGCTTCCATTATCTTCAACGACCAACCGTATTAATTTTGTATTAATTTTTTTATTTTAGTAGTAAAACTAGAATTAGGAGCATAATTACAAACCATCAATTTTGTTGACTATTCTTTTGATTTTGTGTTCGCAAGCTTCACAATGTAATTTGGTCTTTAGAAACACGGTAGTACTCTGTTTCACATAAAATAAAATTGCATCAGAAACAACGATCATTTATTAACTTAAGTTAATTTTTAATTATAATCCAATGAATCATTTTTATTACGTAATATTATTTGAACGAGTGTAATTACCGTAAAGTTTTTGAAGTGTAGCACACGTTTCACGTTATAGTCTACACACAAATGGACTGACGTATGAAACTTAATATATATTTTTATTACCTTTTAAATTTGTTTAGTTCCTAATTTCTTTTAAATTTATATGAAAAAAACACAGAGATAGAGACAATTGAATACCTCTTTTGGTGGTGGTGGTGGTGGAGAAGTTGCTTTCTTCTCAGCTTCATCATTCTTAATCTTCTCAGCCTGCTTCTTCTCCTTCTTATGTGGCGCTACTGTAGAGACGAGTTCAACCTTTCTCTTAATTCGATCGGCTACTTTATCACGGATTTCAATTGGATCTACGTTTCCGATGACCGTCAATTTGTTAGCCTCATAATCAATTTCCACATCTTCCACACCTTTATCATACATACAATTAGTTATAAGACTCACTCTAATCCTTATGAGATCCAAATCAATTGGAGATTTAATGATTCAAACCTTTGAAATGTTTGAAAACTCGTTTGATTTTCTTTCCGCAACCTTCACAATGCATTTTAAGCTTCATTACAACCACGGTGCTGTTTCCACCATCGATTGGTTTCTTCTCTCCTTCAGGTTTCGTTGCCGTTTCTTCATTTTTCTGCAAAATCACAAATCAAAGAGAAATTGAATATCACAGAGAGAGAGAGAGACGAGAGATAAGGAAGAAGAAGAAGAGTAACTAACCTCACCCATCGTAGTAGATAGAATCAGAGAGTTTGCTTTAATGAAATATACTCTGGAAAAAACTCAGAGAATATTTAATTCTGGTTTGAGGAAGAGGAAAAAGGGGAAGGAACATGAGGATTATATAGAAGAGAAACCTTATTATTATGTAATTTGATTAATGATGGTGATATAATAACACTTTGTATTATATGAGAAAAAGCAAGAGGTCAGGATTTGTACGCGGGCTATTTTAATGCCGTCGAGTTGGACTCATCGTTAGGGCCCATTTAATTAAGAAAAGCTTAAACGGCGACGTTTCGAAAGGATAGTGTTTTGTATTCGGTTAGATAGCTTTATTCGAAAGGATAACAAATAAAATTGGTTGACAAAATTAGAAATTAAAAAATGGAAGAAGATTAGTAATTTAGTATCATGTCAATGGCTTAATATATGTGGTTGTAAAAATGGAAAGTAACAAGTTATAGCTTTTTTGTTATCTGCTTGAGTTGGTCTCTTGGAATGTTGCTAAAAACTTGTTAAGATATGATTTTCATCTAATCATGTGTTAACTTGCTTAAAACTAGGCCAAATTGTATGCGTGGCTCGGATGGGAGTACAGGACTTTCAAACCAGCTGCTAAAAACGACAATGCCACCAAAGTAAGTTTAATTTTTTTGATTGGATTGATGAAACATACCTTAGATGCCCTTCAATTGATGTTTTATGATCATAATTCGATTCAGCAATATGTCTTGATCCTTGAACTTCTTTGAATATTCACTTTTTTAACAGGTTTATGCGGTAACTGGAACTGAATGTACAGAAACAATAGCTAAACCTGTTGGGACGGAGGAGGCTGGTGGGCTAAAGCAGGATTGAAGCTGACTCTTTTTCTTCAATAAAAAGAAAGCTTATGATATGTGTGGATATATTTTTACATTTAAGTATATTATAAAATTTTATAAAGTCATAATGATTAACGTATTTAAAAAAAATTGAATTAAACATCTTTGTGTAATCATTGTGATAATTAGCCTTACATGTAATCAACTAAATTTTCTTTCCACTTCACATTTTACTAATCCTTGCAATTATTCTATTTTATTTATTTATTTTTGGGGTTCGAAGAAAGTGACTTTTGATAATGGGATCCAACTTACTTACCTTAATTTTCAATTCAGACAGAACATAATAAATAAACCACTACACTACTACCTACGGCAACGCCACCGCGAAATGACGCAAGTATTGCTATCGGAAATTAAATCGGATAGTTCAAAACTGCCGCACATATTGGTGTTTCCGTTTCCAGCACAAGGTCACTTACTTCCTCTTCTCGACTTAACTCACCAACTCTGTCTCCGTGGAGTCACCGTCTCAGTCATCGTCACTCCCGGAAACCTAACTTATCTCTCTCCTCTTCTCTCCGCCTATCCTTCCTCCGTCACCTCCGTCGTTTTCCCTTTCCCTCCTCATCCTTCACTTTCTCCCGGCGTCGAGAACGTCAAAGAAGTCGGCAATTCCGGAAATCTCCCAATCATGGCTTCTCTTCGTCACCTCAGAGATCCAATCATCAACTGGTTTCGATCTAATCCAAATCCACCAGTCGCTCTTATCTCCGATTTCTTCCTCGGATGGACTCACGATCTCTGCAATCAAATCGGTATTCCTCGCTTCGCTTTCTTCTCCATCAGCTTCTTCTTAGTTTCCGTCATCCAATACTGCTTCGAAAACATTGATCAAATCAAATCAACGGATCCGATCCATTTCCTTGATCTTCCTCGTGCTCCGATCTTCAAAGAACAGCATCTTCCGTCTGTTGTCCGACGATGCCTCCTACCTCCGTCACCAGATCTTGAAACAATCAAAGATTTCTCCATGAATTTGTTGAGCTATGGATCTATTTTCAATTCTTCTGAGTGTTTAGAAGATGCGTATATGGAGTACGTGAAACAGAGGATGGGTCATAATCGCCTCTTCGTAATTGGTCCGCTTTGTTCAATCGGTTCGGGTTTTAATCCCGATTTGGACCCGAATTTGCTGACTTGGCTTGACGGATCACCAAACGGGTCAGTCCTTTACGTTTGTTTTGGAAGTCAAAAGACGTTGACTATAGACCAGTGTGATGCTCTAGCTCTAGGTCTCGAGAAAAGCATGACCCGGTTTGTATGGGTGGTTAAAAAAGATCCGATACCTGAAGGGTTTGAGGATCGGATTTCCGGACGGGGTGTTGTGGTCAGAGGATGGGTTTCGCAGCTGGCATTGTTGCGACACGTGGCAGTGGGTGGATTTTTAAGCCACTGTGGATGGAACTCGGTGCTTGAAGGGTTAACGAGTGGGGCCGTGATATTGGGCTGGCCCATGGAAGCAGATCAGTTTGTAAACGCCAAGTTGCTTGTGGAGGATTTGGGTGTTGCGGTTAGGGTTTGTGAAGGGAGTGAAACTGTGCCCGACCCGGTTGAGTTGGGTCAGGTCATATCTGAAATGATGGGNTACGACGGAAGACTGGAGCCGACACGGAGACAACTGGAAGCTCTATAGAAGATTTACAAAGACTTGTCAAAGAATTTGGAAAAGTCTCAAGTCTACCATAATCCACAAATGTGAGCAATATGTTTGAGTGGAGATTTTACGAATAACAAACATGATGTAAAAAAACATATGTTAATATGTATATGAATGGTACCAGCGGAATAAATAGTTGAATTAAAAGCAGAGAATAAGATTTATAAGTATTTAAATAGTACCACCGAATTTATATATTATTAGTTAATTAATAATGGTTTGATCAAATAAATGGATTACCAAAATACAAATCAATTTATCGTACGTAAAAAGAGGCGGAAATTTATATAATTCGTTATGACCAGTATCATTATAACTAAATATCATATAATATATATATATATATATATTAGTTTATAATCAAGCGCGGTCAAAAATATATTTGACATATTTTTTTATAATGTGAGTTTTTATATTTTAGTAATTTATATTAGATGTTATAATTATTTAACGTTTTATATGTATGATATAGTAAATATATTTTAAGACTGATAAACAGATTATTTACAATAAATTTATGCAATTGATATAAATTTCAATATAATATAATAGTTTTTACATTACTTTTATATTTTTATACTATTGGTATATAAGTTTTTTTTCATACTTTATGGAATAGTTTTGTACTATTTATAAAATACATGAATTAATAAAAATATTAAACATTCGACCTAAAGTTAATATATAATTCAAAATTTTAAAAATGTGTATAAAAATGTTGGCGTATTATTGAATGTATATATAATGTTTTGTTTACACTTAAATCATAAATAACCAGTAAAAATAAAAGATATGAATAATAAATGTATAATATTTTATTAGTAATTAATGTAAAATAAATACAGTAATGTAAATAATATTATTTAAAATAATATAGTACTATGAACTATAATATTTTAAAATTATTAAGGTTAAAACTAAAAATACACTTAAAAATAATAAATAGTAGATAATAAATAAATATATAAAAATAATATAACATATTTAATTAATATAAATGGTGTCTACTTTTTTAATAGGATCATAAGTAGTAAGTACAGTAGATATAAGTAGAATCTTTCTTGCATTCTTAGAAGTTAGAACACAGAGAGCAAAAACAACAAAGGATCATGACAAGTGTTCATGAGGAGAGTGAAGACCACGCACATCTTGTTGTCCTCATCAAGGGAAAACGCACCAAACGTCAACGATCTGCGTCTCCTCATATGAATGAAGACGAAGACAAGAAACTGGTGGGTTCTCTAGGGTAAGGAGTAAACAGTGTTTATCAGTGCAAAATGTGTGATAAAAGCTTCCAGAGGACACAGGGCTAGCCACAAGAAACCTAAACTCGGAGCAAACGTTGTCAAATGCGACGATAAGAAAACTGAGGTTGAAAC
Organism: Leavenworthia alabamica; assembly: GCA_000411055.1. NCBI lineage: Eukaryota > Viridiplantae > Streptophyta > Magnoliopsida > Brassicales > Brassicaceae > Leavenworthia > Leavenworthia alabamica. The sequence goes on from KE156270.1 coordinate 95,276, forward strand.
TGTGGGAAGCTTTCTTTCGCTACAAGTAACAAGTACTGATGTTATCAAAAAGCCGAAGAAAACACATGAATGTTGGATCTGCAAGGCCGATCGAGTTTCTTCAGGACAAGCCTTAGGAGGTCACATGAGGAGACATAGAGAGGTTTAACAGTAAACCTATAAAGTTACTTCGTTTGCTAGCCGCCACTTCACTTCCCTTTGGGTTTGTTTCCTTTTTCAGATTTCTTATAATACCTTTATTATTTCATTTTTTTATATAAATCGAGTGATGAGTTCCTTTTATATAAATCGAGTGATGAGTTCCTGTGTAATCTTACAAGATAGGTTTTTAAATTCTGATAAAGCGATCGATAGAAGTGTAAGAAGGTCTATTTAACTTCGACCAAAAGCATTTCTAATAACAATTTCAATTATTTAAATTTGAAGTTTTTTTTTCTAATACCAACTTCAAAACTTTTGAAATTTATAAATTCAACTTCATATTTGAAATTTATTTTTTAGTTTTTCATTTATCACAAAAAATTAAATATTTTTCTATCCTATTAACTTTTATATTATTTTATTAATTTTATGTAAATTAATATTATTACTTATTTAAAAATACTACTAACTAAATTTATGTAAAAGAATATTATAGTAAAAAACTTTGTATAAAATAATATAACATAAAATATAATATAAAACTAATTTTGTCTAAAAATTTATATATTTTATTTATAATTTATGTAATTTATGTGAAAATATTTATAAAATATATAGTTTTTAGTTTATATCTATTATAAGATAATAAATAATATAATTGAACAAAATTTAAATTTGAAGTGATGGTATAACATACAAAATACAATCACTAAACAAAAAAATCATGATTATACGTTTTCTTATCAAAGATAATATATATATATATATATATATATAAAGTTGATAAAAATCTTTTTTCATAATGCCACCTCATCTTTCTCTCATATTCTAATATTTTGACACATCAACATCATTCATTAACTCTAATTTTTTTTTTAATTTGTTACATTTATAATTATTCAAAAGATTTTGAATTGTATTATAATGACTTATTGTCTAAATACACATATTATTAAAGTTTACAAATATTTAAAAGATAATAAGTGGAAGAAGTATTAAATCACTAAAATATAAGTTAAATGTAATAAATTAACAAAAAATAGGATTAATGAATAGAAAGTGAAAAAAGAGATAACTAAATTAATAAATACTTGAAAAATAATTATGGCAGATTTTTATAATAATAATATGTGTAAAACAGACTTCCCACATATTAAATAATTATAAATGTAATAAATTAAAAAAGTTATGGTTAATGAATGATGATGATGTGTCAAAATATTTGAATAGTAGAGGGATGAGGTGAGAGAATAGATTTTTATCAACTTTATAGATATAGATTGTAATCATCTTATACTATCTACTTATTACATGTCTAATCTTAATACAAAACAAAACAATTATTTATATTTATTAACTCTAAATTATGTTAGGTATAAATAAATAAAAAACACTTAACATCTATATTTATAGCTAATATTATTCTATATTAAAAATTAATACTTCATAAGCCAATAGAAAATATATAAAATTTAAAAAGAAAAAATTTCACAAATTCATAACTACAAATTTTTTTGCATAATTTTAAATTATACTAAATCTGATCAATTTAAATTGAAAAACATAAACTTCTGTTAACACAAAAATATATAAAAACTCTATCTATAAAAAGTTTAAGATATTTTATATAATTATAAATTTATATATTTCACGTAAATTTAAAAATATTCAAATCTGATCAATTTGAATTAAAAAACATAAGCNTTTATATATTTTATTTATAATTTATGTAATTTATGTGAAAATATTTATAAAATATATAGTTTTTAGTTTATATCTATTATAAGATAATAAATAATATAATTGAACAAAATTTAAATTTGAAGTGATGGTATAACATACAAAATACAATCACTAAACAAAAAAATCATGATTATACGTTTTCTTATCAAAGATAATATATATATATATATATATATATAAAGTTGATAAAAATCTTTTTTCATAATGCCACCTCATCTTTCTCTCATATTCTAATATTTTGACACATCAACATCATTCATTAACTCTAATTTTTTTTTTAATTTGTTACATTTATAATTATTCAAAAGATTTTGAATTGTATTATAATGACTTATTGTCTAAATACACATATTATTAAAGTTTACAAATATTTAAAAGATAATAAGTGGAAGAAGTATTAAATCACTAAAATATAAGTTAAATGTAATAAATTAACAAAAAATAGGATTAATGAATAGAAAGTGAAAAAAGAGATAACTAAATTAATAAATACTTGAAAAATAATTATGGCAGATTTTTATAATAATAATATGTGTAAAACAGACTTCCCACATATTAAATAATTATAAATGTAATAAATTAAAAAAGTTATGGTTAATGAATGATGATGATGTGTCAAAATATTTGAATAGTAGAGGGATGAGGTGAGAGAATAGATTTTTATCAACTTTATAGATATAGATTGTAATCATCTTATACTATCTACTTATTACATGTCTAATCTTAATACAAAACAAAACAATTATTTATATTTATTAACTCTAAATTATGTTAGGTATAAATAAATAAAAAACACTTAACATCTATATTTATAGCTAATATTATTCTATATTAAAAATTAATACTTCATAAGCCAATAGAAAATATATAAAATTTAAAAAGAAAAAATTTCACAAATTCATAACTACAAATTTTTTTGCATAATTTTAAATTATACTAAATCTGATCAATTTAAATTGAAAAACATAAACTTCTGTTAACACAAAAATATATAAAAACTCTATCTATAAAAAGTTTAAGATATTTTATATAATTATAAATTTATATATTTCACGTAAATTTAAAAATATTCAAATCTGATCAATTTGAATTAAAAAACATAAGCTTCTATTAACATGTAAATATATAAAAATTCTATATATATAAAGTTTAAAATATTCTATATATGATAATACTGCATTTTCAAAATATATATATATCTCACGTAAATCCAAAAATATATATAAAATTTAAGATCTTTAAAGCTTATTTATTAAACTATTTATACAACTTTAAACTATACTAACTTGATTGACTTAAAATTCTGAAATTATATCGATATCTATTGACACAAAATATTAATAACATTTATTTTCTAATCAAAGATTTATCAAAAATACTTAAACAAAAATCATCAATAGATTAACTTCAAAAATATATTATCGTCTAATAATAAACAACCAAACATATTTTATCCCTCCGACTTACTTTTTTTATAACAACATGAACAACATAGATCGCCAATTGGAGATTACTAGGAAATTTTAGAAAAATCTAAAAACGTCTTTAAATATAATTACAAAAGAACGATTAGATCGAATTTGATTCCATGAATTATTGATGTACACTATTGAAAAATATGATGATGCAATATACGACAAGGTGAAAAATCGTGATATTGAAAAATCATCAACTGATATATAACAGTCGCATAAGATCCCCAATATATAAAAAGACTGAAAATAGAGTCAGTTCTTGATGGATAATCAATGGTTGAGTCCACACCTTATGTATTTATTATCAATTGCATGCTTGGCATGTGTCAACATCTTTCTTATATATATGCATGTGTCATGTGGTTATACTATGTTTGGTATATCAAATGTAAGCAAAATATGAAATTGAAAGAAATGCAACAAACCTCATAAGTGTGGCCCTGTGCCGAGTAGAATTTATCATAGAAAACCCTAACTGCTACCAAGCCTGTAAATGAATGCAAACCAACATAGGAAAGTTAAAAAAAAAACAGTTAATGATAAAGGCACTATTTGACAATATTGTACATATTAAGATTTTGGACAAAAGAGTATAAAGAGTTTACGTGATGCATGTCTGATTATCTCATGGAATTAAGAAACCATATACTAAAAGTATTAGGTTTATGTTTGATACCAAACTCTGCACTGATATAGAAGAGATTAAAGGTAAGACAAGCGAAAAATCTGATTGATGACAGGAGATTAATAGATCCGATTCTGATCACATAAAAAAGCCCTAACTCACTCCTATACAAACTATGATCGAAATCTAAAAAGTTAATTAAACAGAAAGAAAAATTCTTTTGCGAATAATATTTTGAGATTTTTGGGGATGGTTGAATTTACAATGGCTTTGAGCTGATTGATGACAGAGATTCAAGAATGTGTTTTATAAGCAGAGATTTCTAGAAGGTGATGTAAGAGATGACGTACATTATGGTTTAGTAGGAACCTGACAAGATAAGGTTTGACCATGAGTCAATCACCTTTAGTATTTTACTTAATTAGAGCTGAACAAGGTATCCTCTGTAGATTTTTTACTTAATTATAATTATGTTTATGCAAAGAGTTATCCCTTAGAATTTTTTTACTAATTAGGACACAAAATTAGGTTTCAATTCGAGTACAAGCAGAGTTTGGATTTTACACAAAAGACTGGGTCCATTTTGTTAGAAAACTTGTAAGATGAGTTGGTTTTATCTGTCTGTTAACACAATTAAATAATTATTAATTCATGTGTTATTTTATAGGTAAATGAAACATGATAGGAGAAGAAGCACACTTATTGGTTCTAGGATTGAAAAGTTCCCATACCAATTTTATGGTTCAAAATTACAGATAACACAACTGTTACATTTTAAAGGATGTCAGAAGTCATAGTGTGCACAATACTTTTAAAAGATAGTTATTAGTGATTCCTAAAATAAAATTCAAACATTTGAAAATACTTTTGTTTAATTATCTCTAATAATAATTAGATAATAGTTTTTTTAAAATGTGCCTCTTGTTTTAATTGTTATAGATTACGTCCGATGTTTTGGTCAGTGGTCGTAGCATCAGTTATACTTCTTGTTCTAAAAATCGGCC
>KE156270.1:122582-133701 GCA_000411055.1 Leavenworthia alabamica
TTTTTAAAAAATTTGTTTTTAATATTTAGTTAAAATTTTGTTTTAAATATTTAGTTAAAAATTGTATTTAGTATTTTTTGATAAATAGTTAAATTTATTTTTCACAATATTTAAATAATATTATTTATTAATATCTAATATAATTTATAATATAAATAGATCGGACAATAATATTTCTATACAACTTTTTTAACAGGATCAATTTTTTATTAGTATTGATTAAATAATAAGTAATAGATATATGCATTTTTAGATGGTTACAACACAAGACCTACAGAAAACGGAATCATAAACACCCAACGGAGATGGGGAAGTCATGCATGCATGTTGTCAGTATTTATGGAGTTTTCTTAGAGGGACCATTTCACTTATTTTAATCTTGACTTTGACTCCACTTTTATTAATTACAAATCTTTATCTAAAATTTCAACTATATATATATTCCATCACGACTACGTATGTTAACATACAGTTTTTACATTTATATCTGTCAATTAAGGTGTTGATTACAATGAAAGCCCACAAGTAGTTTTACGTAAATACTAATCAATTTAGAAAAAGCTTATACAGTTTAATTATGCCTGACCATTTGCAATTTTGTAATCATAATATAAAACTGGTATGACAAAAATAAAATCAACGGTTGACCGTTAGATTGATCAAATATTAGGGAAATGATGACGTGCAAATGAGACAAAATCTCAGACTTTATGTCTACTTCCACCTAATCTCTATATCTACTTATATACACTTGTTTACTAGCTACTTGCTCTAACATTTTCAAAATAAAAAGTGTACAGAAGAAGAAGAAACTTCTTGCCACCTCTAGCTCGATCGTATTAAGGAAAGGTAATGGAATGGTCAACAACGAGGAACGTAGAAAACATGAAAGTCGCTTTTATGCCACCACCATGATGGCCGGAGTCTAGCTCCTTTAACTTTAACTCTTATCCTTATGCAGGTATATATATGATCATATCAACCTTATATTTATACATAGATAGATGTTTTCGTTTCTTTATTGTAGTTGATTCATATATATATAGTCCTAAGTCCTAACTCATTTATGGCTTTGTAGTAATGGGGGTATAAGTTCTATTTAAAACACTAAAACCATGGTAATAATAAACTGATGACACTGTCGGAATCAGGCTGCCCCCTTGCCTTGAAATAATGAAACGATAAATATATATAGCGCAATGTATAATTCTTTTTAACTAATCATAAAGTGAGATCAACATTTAATTTTATTTATTTGTGATCTTAAATGTGACAAAAAAAACTTAGACAATCTCAGATGCTCTAAAAGTAGAAGCGTCACTGTTTCAACAGTTAATATTCGTTAACTTATTCTTCTTCTTTTGTTAGATCTTATTGTATTGTTTTGCATTTTGTCGTTTTATGTTTTATCAATGTTATACACATACAGCTACAGAGACTGGACCGGTTATCTATGTACCGGAATCAGAAAAGATCATCAATGGGTACCAATGTCCAATGATGATAAAGAAGAAGAAGAATAAGAAAAGGCTAACAAATGAACAGTTAGCTTCACTTGAACTAAGTTTTCAAGAAGATATCAAACTAGATTCAGACAGGAAGCTGAAGCTGTCGAATGAGCTTGGTTTACAACAACGTCAGGTAGCTGTTTGGTTCCAGAACCGTCGTGCACGGTGGAAGGTGAAGCATCTGGAGGAGTCATACGACACGCTTAGGCAAGAGTACGACGCCGTTTGGAGAGAGAAACAGATACTTCATGATGAGGTCTATTCTATGCTCTATTACAAACTCAATATTCCTTAATTAGTTTTTGATTCTTACAAATTAAAACCACTAATTTGTGATGCAGGTGAAGAAGCTGAGAGCAATAATAAGAGGTCAAGGACAAACAAATCTGGAGAGGAATCCGATGATCATTGGCTCTTCTTGTTGGCCGCCGATATCGCAGCCTAACCGTTGGTAGTTGTTGTTAAACTTGGAGAGCTTTAGACTTTTACTACTGCTACTAAGTAATGTGTTGTTAAAAAAAAAAAAATTAGGAAGCAATGTAAGATTAGGACATATGCTTTTGCTCATTGTACGGTTTTAACGTGAAGTGATGAATAATGATATTATTAATTAATTCACAGAACGATTAAAGCAGAAGAGGCAGAGTCTGTATATATATATAGGTATAATTAACGATGTTTACAAACTCAATTAGTACTATGAGATATTCATCTTAGCCTTCAATGGTTGCTTTCAAAATTAGCTTTTTGCTTTTTCATGTTACTGCACTTATATAAATATGTTTATGGAGTTAGCAATAGTGACAAACTTGATTGCATTATATAAATTTATGAGTTTTTAATGAAGCGTGTATATAAGACAAAACAATATTAGGGTGTTGTCAGTTTCTATGGACCATATCACTTATTTTAAGCTTGACTTTGACTAGTCATAGTGATATTACAATTACTACTTTTTATCTCCATCACTTTGGTTTTATATTTATATTTCATGTCTATAAAAACCATCAATTTAAGGTGGTAATTGAAATATTAAAGTCCAGTATATAATGTATTGGTTACTTCCTTGACTTACTTAATATATGTCTTCATTATTTCGCATACGCATACTGTGGATGATGTCTGTTTTAATTTTCAGTCATTTCGACATAATGTTATGGCTATGGTCTGATATGATTATAGCTGAATTAGTGCAATTTTGGATCTACTTACTAATTAGACATAATTATTATGGAATTATCATACCATACCAAATTAGACCAAATGATTATAGCTGAATTCCTAGCACTAGGCGTTCGGGTATTCGGTTTGTTTTTTTGGTTTTTCGTTTCTAGATATATATGAACCATTCAGATATTTAAAAAAATCGGTTGCTATTCGGTTCTTTTTTGATTCGGTTCCATATATTTAATAGAGATTCAAAAATATTTTGAAAAATTGTTGGAATTTGTTTTAATTTATATATTTTGTATATATAAATAATCAAAATAAGCAAAAATATCCAAAAATTTCAAAATATTCTAAATTTGAGTATATAAATTTGTAATCAAACAAACAAAAAGAATCAAAATACTCAATAAAACAAAAATATCTAAAATTTGACTATATAAATTTGTAATCCAAAAAAACAAAATATCTCAAAAAAACTAAAATATACTTAAATAGTGATGAACGGTGATAGACATGAATGAATTAAGAGCTAAATCGCCATGGATAAACCTTCTTTTGTTCTCTGAACTTCGAAAGAGAAAACTCGGTTTGGTCCGATTTTGTTATGGAGAAATTTAAATATGGTCCCTATTCTATCACAGACATTACACATTTATCCATGTACTATTGATTTATCAAATATGTGTGTTTTTTTTTTAATATTTCCTATTTTAATATAAAATGACATTTTCACGTAAATTTTAAATTTTTTAACAATGCACAATTCTAAAACCACACTGAAGCAGAGATTTTAAACATCAAAGAGAAACATGTTTGCTTTGTATTGTATCCAACGCTTCGTAGCTTCCTGTAACGGATTTAGTTGATGCTATAGACATTTTGGAGGCTTGGGAGTCTGGAACTCTGATTAAGCTACCATTCAACACATCATGATTAGTTTCCATTGGAAAAAAAAAACTAGTAGATTGCTTTAAATTCAAGCATTGGGTTGAAGGCAAATCCAAACCTTATCCTATTCAAGTTAAGAATATAACCAAAAGATGCGACTTTGGGTTTAGGTCGAAGCAGATGGACATTATAGCGTAAATCCTTGATATATATAATAAAGGATAAGAGATTTCGAAAATACCAAACAACCAGAAACACTTATCAATCCAACAAGTGTCTTAAAGCAAGCAAAAGAGAAAATAACCAAATGTTTTTTCTTTGTTTCCCGTTTGTAAAGGAAGAGAGATAAACATCAACGGAGTCTTCTGGCTTCTCTCTCAGACTCGAGCAAAGTGAGAATATCGCCTTCCCTCACTGGTCCTTTAACATTCCTCATAATGTAACGATCAGAATCAGTGAACTTCACTCGAACCTGAGTGACCTGACCCCTGGATCCGGTCCTTCCCATCACCTTAACAACCACAGCGTGCTTTATCTGAGAATCCATTCTGATTTAATAATCAACAATGAAAATTAAATTACATCAGAATTCACATAATACATAAGCAGCAATCAATTTTACGAAGATATCAAATGAGAAAACAAAATCGATTCAAGATCTATTCAAATCTTCCAAGTTAAAAAACTTTGTTTCTCATCCTAGCAGAAGCGAAACTAGGAATTCAATTATCTCAAAAGGAGAAGAAAATTCAAACTGTAAGATTCCAGAAACAACACAGAAGGTTTTAAACGATGAAATAAACCTGTAGCTTGGTGAGTTAATAGCTTAGCGGCGAGAAGCGTGAGAGACAACAAAAAACCCTAATTACAGAGAGTCGTGAAGGCTCGCTTTCATTTGTAATTTATAGGCATGTGTTACTTGGTTTTCAGTATCCGATCTCGGTTCATTCAATTTTTATTTTATTTCTTCCCCAGTCGGTTCAGTAATCTACTTGGGCCTTATTAGGCTTCTTCGAGTTTGTAAACGAATATCTATTGTAATCCTATATGGGCTTTAAGTTAATAATATATGTGGCCGTATATCACTTTGGGCCGGCGCTGATTAGTATAAAGCCTAAGATTATCAATTCTTCTCTCACTTTCTGCATTAGGTTTGTTTTTAGCGGCACAGAAGACAAGAGCAGCAGAAACCCTAATCATGGCGACTCAACCAGCTGCTGAATCAGTTCAATGCTTTGGAAGGAAGAAGACTGCAGTGGCAGTGACACACTGCAAACGTGGATCTGGTTTGATTAAGCTCAACGGTTCACCAATTGAGCTCTTTCAGCCTGAGATCCTCCGATTCAAGGTGTTCGAGCCAGTCCTTCTCCTCGGAAAACACCGTTTCGCAGGTGTAGACATGAGGATTCGTGTGAAAGGTGGTGGTCACACTTCCCAGGTCTACGCTATCCGTCAGAGTATCGCAAAGGCACTTGTAGCATTTTACCAGAAGTATGTGGATGAGCAATCAAAGAAAGAGATCAAGGATATCTTGGTTAGGTACGACAGGACTCTACTTGTTGCGGATCCAAGGAGATGTGAGCCGAAGAAGTTTGGTGGACGTGGTGCTCGTGCTCGTTTCCAGAAGAGTTACCGTTAAAAAGGTAATTTATGTGATTTTGAAGTGTTGAGTAATGGACTTGTGAGATTTTTATATTTATCAGTTTTGTTATGCTTATTGAACAATGGATCTTCTCCAATAACTTTTTTTATATATGTTTACTCGTATGCTATCTTATTTTACTTTTGGCATAGTTGGCTCATTTGTTAGGTTAATTACTGCTTATGATCTGCATTTGTTGTTGAGCTTATGAGAACAATTCATCGTATGTGTTAGTCTACTGTTGTCTTTGCTAGTAGTTCTCGACTCCTTTGATCATGTTGATCATTGTCTATTGGTTATCCAGGCACGTATTAAGACATTTATTTCTTATTTGAAAATAAAAGAACAAGTTTGCTTATTACAATATATCAAAATATAGAAACATTCGAAAAACATAACAACAGCACAAACCTCCTTTCTCCTTTCATCTTCTTACCTTTCTTCTTTTAGAGCTTAGAGACATTGATAGGGTAGTGAGCTACAATATGATTGTAGACAGCAAGTGTAAGAAAATCATCAAGCTCAGCAGCAGTACACTGCTTTGTAAACATCTTCTTAGCTTCCTTATACATTCCTTTCTTGAACTTGTCTTTCCCTACTTCTTTCTCAATTCTTTCCATCTCTTCTTCTACAACTCTCCCAAACAACTCTTTACTCACCCGAACTCCAAGTCCGTCTCCATCCAATTCCACTCCATACCTAATCCATTGCCAATTCTGAACACGACTTATCTCGGCCGTAGCTGCATCTTCCATTAGGTTATAGAGTGGTACAGATCCTGATCCTGTTAACCATGCGGCTAAGTACTGGATTCCCACACGTGTATTTAGTCTTAGACCCTCGAGTGTACGCACTCCTCTCGGTATTTGAAGTAGATCTTCCTCTGTTATGGCGGATGCGTCTTCACGTTTCATCGATTTGATTTGGTTTGGAGATTTTCCCATGTGGCCCGTGAATGCTTCCATGCAGATTGGAATGAGTCCTGGATGAGCCGCCCATGTTCCATCATGCCCTGCTCTTACTTCTCTTACCTTGTCTTTCCTCACAAGCTCCAATGCCATCTCATTTGCTTTCGGGTCATCTCTTATCGGAATCTGAGCTGCCTGTTCATTATTACCATGAAACAAATCAACACAAGCTTCGCATATGGCCTTTTTAACTTTACTTATAAAGTTTGAACAGAACATCCAAATAGCTTGAGATATGGACATGTAATAGTCTTAGTTAACAAGGGACTAACCATGCCGCCCATGGCGTGGACACCACGCTTATGACAAGTGGAGATGAGAAGATCAGAGTAACTTCTCATGAAATGCTGGCCCATGCCGACTAGGACACGGTCTGGTAAGAGGCGGTCAGGGTGAGCTTGGAAGGTCTTGACATAGCTGAAGATGTAATCCCATCTTCCACAGTTTAAACCGACTGAGTGATCACGGAGTTCATAAAGTATCTCATTCATCTGGAAAACAGCAGGGAGAGTCTCGATAAGCACAGTTGCTCTAATGCTTCCTCTCTCTATCCTAGCCATCTTCTCAGCTCGCTCGAAAACACTGTTCCATATCTTTGCTTCCCTGTCAAGAAAGCAAGTAATCTAATTAATTAACTCTAAACCAAGAATTATAAAATTCGGATCAGGAGAGATACCTAGAATGTTCCATTTTAGGGAGATAAAAGAAGGGTCCGAACCCGGAACCTTGAGTCTGTCTAAATTTAGCATAGTTGTGAAAGAAGTAAAGGCCAAAGTCAACGAGACAACCAATGGCTGGTTCACCGTCGATTAGGATGTGAGCCTCCGGGAGATGCCAACCTCTTGGCCGGACAAAGAGCTTAGCGGTTTGGTCGTTAAGCTTGTAAACTCTGTTCCTTGACTTGTCGTGGAACGTAATGGATCCATCCACTGCATCTTTCAAGTTCACTTGCCCATTCATGAGATTCTCCCAGCTGGGAGACAATGCGTCCTCAAAATCAGCCTTTTCAAAAACAACAAAACGATACTTAAATTTATACACTGTTTCTTGGTTAAACCAAACCAGCGAAACGAAACAATCGAATCTACAGCAGAACCGAGACAAAGCCAACTGAGTTTGGTAAAATTCAAACTTAACACGGACTAAACCGAACTCCACTTGAAACCGAAACCGAATTGAAACTATTACCAATTTCGGTCAAATTGGTTAAGATCAAACATGTACCCAAACCGAACCAGGTCCAATTAATTGAAAAAACAATGAAAACAAAAAGGAGTTGTATAAAGAGTGAGAGATGGACCATGAAGACTTTAGCTCCGGAGTTAAGAGCGTTAATAATCATCTTCCTCTCGACCGGTCCGGTTATCTCAACTCTCCGGTCAGCAACGGCGGGAGGGACGGAAGCACAGACCCAATCACTGTCTCTGATGAACTTAGTTGAAGGTTCAAACCCAGGAACACCGCCGGAGTTGTAACGTCGTCGTGCCTCTCTCCGGCATTCCATGGCGTACCTCACATGCCCACGAAACTCTCTCTGTAACTCAGCCACAAACCCAAGAGCTTGTCTTGTCAAAATCTTAGCGAAAATTTGATCGTAACGTCCTCGAACCTCCACGCCATCAGGAGAATCATACACGGCTACGTTTGGTCGATAAACTGAGGTCTCGAGCTCCATTTGTTTTTCTTTTTCTTTTTACGTGTATGAGTGTGATCGCATATTATGGAAATATAAAGGAGGAAGTGGATAGGTAAATCGGGGAAACGCATCGACATGTGTGCCTTCTTTGGGTAGTGTGCCAAATGATTTTTCGTTATTTTATCGGTTAGGATAGGATTATCTCTGTTATTAATATCCTGTTGGTAACAAATAATAAAAAGTATACTAATATAATAACAAAGTCCATCAACTAGTCCAAGAGTTCCAAACACAGCTTTAGAATCTCTCTCAAAATCAACCCTTCAAAATAAAAGCCAGGCTACCACAATTAAGTCTATAAAATTAGAGCAAAACAGTAGAAAGATAAAGATAACTTTAAGAGCAAAATGGACATAAAACCAAACCATTCTCATTACACTCCAAACACTTAACCATAGTCTTCTTCTTCTCTTCCTCCATAACCTTACAGCTTCCATTGCAAACCACACACATAACAAATCTCATCCCTCCACATCCTTGGCAGCAACCACCTCCAACCGTCACCAAAGGCATACCATCAAGTACAATTCCCAATTTGCCCTCTTCCTCTAACTTTAAAACTTCCTCAACACTTCCTATCATCCTCCCTTTCACAAATACTGCAGGTATCTTCACATGTTTTGTTCCCATAATACCCCTGATCTCTTCTTTAAAACCCGAATGCATTGACACATCTCTCTCCGAGAATCGAACTTGGTGCGAATCTAATATGGATCTAACCACATTGCAATCCTCAAACGTCTTCCTTATCCCTCTAAGTGATGTTATGTAAATGACAACTGAGTTTTCTCCTCTCGGTGGACATTTTTCTGGGAAATTCTTAAGGATTCTTTCAGATTCGCGTGTTTTCTCTGGAGAAATCACCATCTTGATCTCTTCTTTCTCTTCAGACAACTCTCTTTCGTAAGAAGCCACTAGATCTGGATCGAACATTGGACTGAAACTCATCCTCCTCTCGGATTTGAGAGGGAAACTCAAACGCATTACACTTCTCTTCGGAGTTTCGAGAATGTTCTTCGGCTTCAAAATCTGATTCGGACTCACACCTCTCGAGTTATTCCCTCCTCTGTTCTCTTTTCCACCAAATCTCTTACTACTCCCTCTCTTAGGTGATTCCACATTCGATTTCACCGGAGTCTTCCATGATTTCCCAAAAATACCACGAGACTTGGGACTAATCTTCTGTGGATTAGAAACAGGCATTGAATCTTCGAGATCTTCCATAAGCTCCCACGTATTGATAATCTCCGGATCATCTGTTTGTATAGATCTTCTAGGCTTGGTTTTGTCTTCCTGTAACTTAGGAGAAGTCTCTACTCGTTCATCGAGATCAAGATGACCATAAGTAGTTGAAGTGAGTGAGACAATGTGATCGCCGCCATTGTTTACTCGAATCTCTCTTATAAGTTTCTTTTTTACTAGTTTCGAAGTACCACAACCCATCTTTCTCTATCTCTCTCTCTCTCTCTCTCAATTTTTTTTACTGAGGGAAGTTTTATTTTTGGGAAGAACAGAGGTTGAAGATGTAAAAAGAGGTTATTTAGCTTTTATTTTCTAATTAATTACTTCCAACGGTCATATTTTTAAAAAGGACATGGTGGAAGTGGATCGCGATATTTTTGTCCGAATTCCGTTATTTTTTTGTCTGATCTAGTTTTTATCCTGTAGATTTTTGTCCGAATACCCTTGTTTTTATGTCTTATCTAGTTTTTACCCTCTAACCTTTTGAAATTCATGGCTACCCCTCCTTAATTCCTAATTTATTTTAATTATACCACACGAAGTATCAATTGTTTCTTTATGACCCATACTCTTTTATTTCATATTTTTCTGTCTAAATTCTATCATTTGCAGAATGCAACGGCCTGTTACTATTATTGTCCGTTAAGCGAACATTAACGCCTTTCAACTTTTACATGTGCATGTGAATTTATAATTTTAAATAAATAAAACAAAGTTGACTATTCTTAATCTGTCCGGTAATAATGATCAAACAGTTATCTAAACCATGAATTTCACTAAAACAAAAAAAAATACATAAATTCAAATTTTAACAGTGTCATATTAAACTTTAACTTTAAAGTTTATATACATATGAATTAACAGAAAAATTAACCGTATTAGTAAAAACTAACACAATATCTAATTTAATTTGATCAACCCAAAATTCATATTTTATTTGATAGTTAAAGTAAATTAAAATTTAATATAACATGATTTTAAATTAAACCTAAAATTTATTAATTTTAATTACGTTAATTTTATTACTATATAATTATATTTTCAGTTTTACAAATATTTTTTAAAAATTTACTGATAAATTTTTTTAAAAAAAATTTCAAAATTTTATTATTTATCTTACATATTTTATATTTTTTTAAACTAGCCTTGGGCATTCGGGCAGGCGGGTCAGCTTCAGGTAAAACCCATTCGGATTTCTCGAGTGGAGGGTTAGACACTCGTCACACTCCAATGGAATAATTTATAAAATTCGGATCGGTTGCGGGTATAATCCTTTTGGGTTCAGATCGGTTCGGATACACCTCTATAAAATCCGGCAAAAAACCGAAAATAGCGGGTACCCAATCGGTTATGGGTTATTGTGGCCGAAAGCTTTAGTCGGATACAAGAAAACCTAAATCCGGATCCGGTTTTTAAACATGAAGACCTAAATTTTGCATCTGATTAATAGAAATAGTGTCGGAAATAAAATTATTACCAATTTAATCTAAAATTATACTAAAAATATAAACTTACTTGATTGAACTAAAATAATACTGAAAATATTACATAATTAATGTAAGTTTATAACTAAAAATAGAAAAATTAATCGATTAACTTGAAATTATAGCTGAAATTGTTAGAAAATTAAACTAAAATATATCATCATTTCTAAAATCTATAATTTTTATATACTTAAGATTATTTCGTGTACCCGTTCGGGTTCGGCTTTTACCCAAAACCCATAGGTACATACACTTACACTCCAATAGGATAAAATCACGGGTACAGATTCGGATTCGGGTAAAGCTTTTCGGGTCGGATTCGGTTTTTCTTGCTCGGATAGGTTTTTTTGCCCATGCTTATTTTAAACATTAAATTTTAATTTAAGCCTAAAATATCTAACATAAATTGTATAATTTATTGATAAATTAAAATTTATTGATAATAATTTTTTTATATTTCAAATTTTACTTATTTATCTTATATATTTTATATTTTTTAAAACATCAAATTTTAATTTAAA